>NW_020769323.1:15419149-15436201 GCF_900518735.1 Pseudonaja textilis
TAGATAGATAGATAGATAGATAGATAGATAGATAGATAGATAGATAGATAGATAGACAGACAGACAGACAGACAGATAATTTGGTTGTTTTATTTTGAAAATACAAAATAAAGCAAACAAGTATCTCAAAACTCTTCCTTTGCCAAGGAGATGTGTCTTAAAGCTCCATCCACACTGTGGCTCTCAACTTCTCCTTAATGGTAAAGCAAGTGTGGCTCAGGTCCACCAATGTTGTCTTCCCTTGATGCTGAAACCAGGTATCCCATGTATTCTTGCTATTCACTGTTCAGTTCATCCTTTTAAAACTGTTCATTCTGACTATCAGAAAGATTTTTTGTCCATGCTTTTCTTTTACACTGAATAAGTAATCTCTTGGTCAGAAAAACCTGTACAACAAAGATCCTTTTTAAATATCTTTTTTATTTCTTTCGTTATCATTCTCTTATTTGTTCCTTTCCTTTTCTGTAATTTTACTCCTTCCTGGAGTTGTTTTGGCAAGAACTGGTACATTCCAACAGCTCTTTGACTCTGTCTGACTAAATTTTGCTCTAAATGATGAAGTTGCTTGGATGAGCAAAGTTTGGTCCAATTGCCATGGTTCAATCTTAAGACACTTGATTGAGTCTTCATTGACATAGACTTGTCCAGGGATATTTAAAAAAACCTGCAAGATGATATGAAGGGCACCACAATCCTTTTCACATATGTACCTGCTCTTATTGCTGCTTTTAGCCCATGTCTTTCTTTTTCAATGCCACTTTTTGTACACTTTCCTCACTCCTTTCAAACCCTTCCTAGTTTCCTTTCATATTCTCATATTCCTTCTCATATTAATTTGACTTCCAGGATTATTGGGGATCCCAGATAACAAGTTAAACACCACCAAAATTAACCCCCAGCTAACACTATTTTGCTTTTGACTTTTTTTATTGCAAATTTCTTTTGTACTTTGATAATGCCAATTTTTATCATTAAATTAATTAGAAACTATTAATTGTTGTTCTCTATCTGCAATTATTTGATTCCCCTTGGTTATATAAATTGTATATGTCTTTAGATATTGCTATGTATCTAGTAACCATATTTCAGAAGATGTTTTGGTCCTATAGCATAGGGATAGAATCAAGATCACATGAAGAGTTAGTATTACTATATGATGCCTTGGTAAGACCACACTTGGAATACTGCATCCAGTTTTGGTTGTCATGATGTACAAAATATGTTTAAACTCTAGAAAGAGTACAGAGAAGAGCAACAAAGATGGTTAGGGGATTGGAGGCTAAAACTTATAAAGAACAGTTGCAGGGATTGGTTATGTCTAGTTTAATTAAAAGAAGGACTACGGAGTGACTTAATAGCACTGTTCCAATATTTGAGGGACTGCCACAAAAAAGAGGGCATTGAACTATTCTGTAAAAGTCAATACTTACCCACTTTGAAGCAAAGAAATAAAGTTAGGTGCTGACAATATTAAAGAACTGATAAAAAAAGATGAAACACTTTTTGGATACATAGAGCAAAATAGCACACTTCGAGCTACAAGCAAATATTTTTAGGTCAGGGCTGTCAAACTTCCAGCTCATGGGCAACATGCATCTCATGCTGTCCATGCCCATGCCTCATTTACTGAAGGGGAAAAAAAGTCCTGGTATATCACATGATACTGCTGTGACAATGTGAGTTTGACACCCCTGCTTTAGATGATATTTGTTTTAACCAATCAGGCAACATGGTGCCTCCAGATCTTTTGAATTCTCATAATCTCTCCCAGTGATCCTATCCTGGCTGTGGTTGATGGGAGATGATGATGAAATGTAAAGCAGCTTGATGAAATCCAAAGTTTGATCCTGTTCTAAACTTTTCACATAGGGTTTGTACTGAAGCAAGTTGGTGCAATTGTTCAAAATCCATTTATGTTACGAAAATAAAACATGGACACTGGATTATAACTTTGACTTTTAACTCAGGACAGAAAGGCTTTGAGACCCTAAGTAAATAGTGAGCATGTCTTATTTTGACTTTGATTCAACCAGGATGGATTAAAGCAATTACTGAAGATATTTGTGCTCAGAAAAATACTCTGGGCTATAGCCTAACAAAAATATTTGTTTAAAGTAAAACAAATTGTTTAAACTGTTTAATTTTGTCTCTTCAGAAAGTTATTTTGCTAACAGAGGCTTGCTGTACACAAAGGCATAAACATTTTTCCCACTTCCAAAGTAAATGGTCAAGCTTTATTACAAGACTGTTGACACAAGGGTTGGCAAACCTTCTATCTCTAAGTCTTAAAACTATATATTTAGTTTTGTTAAATATTCTTAGATGGAATTACTTAATGTACTTGGGAGAGTCAGAAAAAGATCCTTTGGCCAAATTCACACAGTTCATATTGGTTAACTAATCAGAAGTCCACAGCTTAATTTACAAGCCAGATAATCACCTGATTCTTAACCTCTTATGTTATTGTGCCTTATCCAATCACAACAATTTCTCAGATGACAATTCTCTCCTTAAGAGATAGGAAATAGTCTCATGTTGCACATGGCATCTAATGTATTGATGGTCTCTCTAAAACTCCTATGTTTCTCTCAAGCCACACTGATCTATCCACAATGGCAAACTATTTTCTTGAATACAACCAAGAAAACTACAGACAGTGATGGAGTTGCCAAGAGTTGAGTTTAATCAAATGTCTCTTTAGTTTTTCCAAGGCCAGGTAACATAGTTGCCTCCAAAATTTTTGGTTGACTACTTTGCACTGGATAGGTGTTGAAGGGAGAAACCTGTGCTGAACAGGTTTATGGTATTCTTCTGGGGAAAACAAAACAAAACCAAGAAACCCTATACAAATATAGCAGAAGATATTGTAGACCCCATTCAGGTATTCATATATCAAAACTAGAAAACGAATGCACCCACTCCCTCTTGTCTTGTCCTACTTTTCCCTGATGATCTCATTTTCAGCTAGGAGCATTGAACTAATGCTGTATTTGAACAAATTGCTACCATTGTATAACCCACAGCCCTGCTTTATTAAAATGTCACACTAGAGATTTTTGGGAGAGGATGCACTGACTTTAAATTGTGAAGCAGAACTCAATGTGGTGTTTGAGTTTTCTTTTTCTCATCCCTGAAGCCCCCTCTGTACCATGCTTGCTGTTAGTAGACAGATTCTCTTGCCACGTTGAAGTGAAGAATACATGAAAACACTAGTGTGAAACATTAAAATACACCCATCACAGTTAAAATAACTCTCAACCTCCACTCCTCAAAACCGTCTTATCTGCATGAATTTATATGTAGTGATTCTCTCTTTGACTCCCAGTCTTCACCTTCGTAGGATTAAGTGAAGTCCTTGGCCATCACAACTTTTCCTATTTTGTCCCAGAATAAGCACATAAAATCAAGGAAATTTCTCTGGATCAATTCTCTTCAGAAATAGCAAGAAGACAGGAAACTCCCTTCATAGGATGGCTTGGTTTGAATTATTTTCTTAAGGTCTGTAAAGGGCACCATATATAAGCAAGAACGGAGTAGCATGGGAGGGATTTTATTTCTCAGTTGCACTCACAAAGCCATGTAAAGACACATTCTACTACCAAGCATCTTGATAGCCGTAATGCAAAGTTTAGCTAATATAAAGACTTCCCAGAATAGGGAAGGATAATGTTACAGGAGGAGAAAATTAGAATAGCCCATTTTATGAAAAGGGTTGGGGAAATGTTTCTCTTCCAGCATTTGCAAGTTTGGTTTAAAATCAGTTCAATGAAAAGCCATGGGAGGAGGAAGCACTCTTATCTCTTAAACAGGGAAAGAACAATGCTTCAACATTTCATTTCTCTCTGACATCTTCATTTAAAAAATTCCACGAATTTAATGAAGCGGACTATAAACTATGAAAGTTTGTGTCAAAATAAGTGTACTGGTCTTCACAGTGTCCTAGGTCTTTTTGCTGCAAAAAGGCTCTCTTTTTGAACACCAGAATATTTGCTGTGTTTCCATGGCAAGCTAACACCAGAAAACTCAGTTAAAAAGCATGCCCAACATGTCATTTTACCTCCTGCTGTGTGCTGTATTTTAATCAAGGTCTATAGCTTAGCTCATGTTGCATATAGGCTAATGGCTGCATATGCACACACCAGATATGCCTGTAAGCAGTATAACTCAAAGTCTGACCAATAATTTTAGGATAATCTTATATGAATATCCAAAGTAAATATGTTCTATTGCATTTCATGACTAACTGCACAGGAAAATGTGCCAGAGCCATGTCTGTAGATTAATCAAGGAGACAATCAGCCTAGAACTAAGGAGAAATTTCCTTACAAGTTAGAACAATTAATCACTTGCCTCCAGCACTGGAGATTTTTAAGAGCAGAGTGGGCAACCATTTGGCTGAAATGGTGGAGGATTTCCTGCTTGAGGAGAAGGTTGGACTTAGAACCCCCGCCCCCCAAATGTCCCTTCCAACTCTGTTATAAGTTTGTCAAGTAGGGTTGCACTGTTAATAAAATCTTAAGTGCATTCATAACAATCATTGTTTGAAACCTTTAAAATGTCCAACAGTCCCACATAATGTGTTCAGTGAGCTTTACTTAACCTTGTAGTATGTTATTTCCTTTTACAGAATAATCAGGGAACAGAATCGTTATAAAACTGGTTTATTTCTTAAAAATAAATACAAAAATATAAATATAAAACATTGGCAGATAGAATCTGATGAAATGAAGTTGCACAAAATTTTTCTTTTTAAACCAGCTGCATATCACATTAACACCACGTGTACATTTTCAGGGGTCAATTTTTTTTAATGTACAGAATAGGGGCAACTGTTTTCTTCCTACTTCTTTTGGGTTATGATCCAAAAGGAAATGCGCAGACACTGTGCATACCATTTCAATATTTTTTCCCAGTTCATTTTTCGGAAGCTGCACAAGCAGAAAACCCCCGATTATAACTGTTGTTCTTAAACAATGAAATCTGAACGTATCTATAAAAAACTTTCAGGGTATACAACACTAAATTATTTTCCAGAGGAGCTTTTTTCTCCCAAAAAACAAAAACAAAAGTCTAGTTTGTTCATTATGTGTGTAGTTTTGGGAGAGAGCATGCTCTCTGAATGAAAATGCTTAATACGGTTTATGGGGGTCTTCTGTGCATAGTTTCTGAAAAAGAAACACATTTCCAAGCAAAATGTGGGTATGCATGTGGAATGTGCATGCATGATCTTTTTGTAGATCACAGTCTGGGTCTTTTTCAAAGTCATCCTTGCAAGTGAGGAACATGGACTTAACAGAAGCAACTCTCATATGACTGTTTGAGAGATTATATACCTGCTCAAACAGTGCATCCCTTTATTTAATAAAATGGATGACACCAAATTTCAATTGCTTTGGCTTTCAGAATGGGGTGAAATAAAATGCTGACTATATTCCATGTGACATTTCACAAAAAAGAATAAAGGACATTAATGAGCAATTCAAAAACCAAAAATGAAGAAAAAAGAAGAAGAAAAAGAAACATTGTGCTGAGTGGTAGGAGAATGCTCCTGAACATCAAATATTGTCACGTGGAAAAGGTATCTGTAAAGTTACTTCCTCTCAATTGAACTATATATCCTACCGTAGGTTAGGAAGTGTCTTTATCACTTTCGCCTCCACCATACATCTCAGCAAGCTTATTAAATCGAGGCCCCCATTCCTTGAGGTAATCATAGTTTTGGTCTCCCTCAGTGGTGCCAGACTCTAAAGAACTCAAGGATTCAGCTATAGAATCATTTCCTTCATAGGCATAAGTTGCTAGGGAGTCATAAGGTGGAGCAGAGGGGTCATGATCATGCTCCTTCAACCTTTGGTTAATGAAATCACGGACATCTGTGTCATCTGGAGCAGAAGGAGTCCTCCGTGGTATAAATAATGTTTCTGGGATAATATCTCGACGGAGTTTCTTATCTTCAATAGCTGCAGGATTTCTCAAAGTGCCTATATCAAAAGCCTGGGTATCTTCCTCTCCACCCCCTTCATCATTATAACTCACAATATTATCTCTGATGTCTTCTTTAGAAAGGATCAGAGGCTCTTTCTTGCGCTGCCTCTTTAGAGCAGCAAACAACACCACTATAACTTGGAAGAAAGAAAAACATGAATTAACTAAAAATCACATTTCGTTATAGACACAAGTATACAACTTAGTTTATCATCATCATCATCATCATCATCATCATCATCATCATTTGGTATTGTTACATTCGCCAGGAGACTACAATGCAATTGTAGAGTAGTAGTTTGGCTGTCTGTTTACCAGCTCTATCAGAAACATGCTTGTGCGCTTCTCATAGTGCACCATAAGAGAAAGAAGAACCAGAAGAAACATGAGCAGCTATTCTGCAGCAGCATCCAAGGATCCCCTACCTCCCCTGCTTGCAAAGAGGTGTTGTAACTAGAAAGATTCAAAGCTGGGCAGGAATCTGACTGCCTGCACAAAGCACCTGACCGAAGTGGTAGCTATATTTACTTGCATAGAACATGCTTTCAAACTACTAGGTGGGCAGAAGCTGAGGCAAGTGATGGTGCTCACCCTGTTCCACAGTGCTAAAACTCAAACTGCTGAAACAGAGACCATCTCTAGCATCATTAAGCCACTGAACCTTCACTTCTTTACAATTTGGTTATTAGGTGCATTGTTATTTTATTAACTTTGTACATGACATCAATTGTAGCCTGTTTGCCTATGGTCTCTCTATCTGAAAAGATTTAATATAAGACTTTTTTGCTATATTCTTTTTGGATACATCTAATTATTCAGATTCTTGACTTGTGGAATGAACCGAGGAAGAAATGTAAAAATCTCCGCTGAAGCAGACCAACATTTCTGCTTTGCTTTAGTGTTTTGTTGATAATTTGGGGAGTTGTAATTCCAATATAACTAGAGGGCTTTAGATTGAGGAGGCTGCCATAGAAACACAGAAAAAGAATAGGAAGTTAATTGTCAACTTCTATCCTTGTTTCAAGCAATAATTATATATTCTTGCACCTGAACATGTAATGACAGATTCATGGTCAAGCAGCTGCTGATTAATCTATCAACCATTAGCTAAATGAATCTTGTTTTTGAAAAAAAAACCATAAAAGAAATCAATTATGTACAAATTGAAAACTGAATACCCCTTCCCATTTTTTTCTTGTTTTTAAGTTACTATAAATATACCATAGTGAAAAAAAGGGACAAACATTTCATTAAGAGCTGCAGTTTTCTCCCTCCCTTTTGTATACTTATCAAGCCCTGTATTATTTGTTTCTATCCTATACTACTGCAGGCACTTTATGGGGATATTAAAAGAAGCCACCCAAAAATTCTTATTTTAAAATAAAGTACAATAGAACACAGTACTAATGCTTTCTTGTTTTACAAAACAAATGGTGTCAAGCTTTTGATCAGATTTCCTATACAATTTCCTATACAATGTTTTCCTATACAATTTCATTCAGATTTGAAGGGTGAAGAAAAAGCTGTTTCTTTTGAGGAAAGAATTACTAAGAAAACTATGTATTTGCAGTCAATATAATCAATATACATCTAATGGATTTTTAATGATAGACAGACAGACAGACAGACAGACAGACAGACAGACAGACAGACAGATAGACAGACATATATGTATATTTATATGTATATATGTATATGTTTCGACTGAAATTCCAAGGCCACAGTGGTGATAGAAATATACACACTTTGAATTACTGTGATAATATAACTAGGGATGCGCAAAATGACTTGAGTGTTCTCTATTTTAGCAATTTTCACAATTTTGTTTTGAGTGTTTTATTCAAAGTATGAAAGAAGACTGTTAAGACTATCTTTCTAGCAAAAGGGAACATCGTCTTTTGAGTTTTCTACTTGGGCTAGTATAAATGTTTGTTTTAGCCCAGGTTGGATAATCTGGAACTGAATGTTGGAATAATGCAGTAGGCATATAGGCAACAGATGGCATATTGAGAACTAGTCTGGATCTGTTTGTTGCCAGTGGGACACCTGGAGAGGAAGATCTGGATTGCAACAAAGCACTTATTACTGGATTCTGTGACTCTCTGGATTGCTACTACTGCTGCTTGTCCTAAAACTGGTGGATATATGACTGTCTGCTTTTGAAATACTCTATTTCCCACATTCTCATAGCAGTTAAGCTGTGTTATTTCTTCTGTCCAGCTTTACACTGTTTTAAAAAAAGAGTGTCAGAGAAAAGAGTGGTCATGTCTTTGATTTTAACCTGGACTTTTTTTTCTGGGTATGCGTTTCAAAGGACGTTCCCTGCTTGATCCCTGCAAATCAGACCAGTCTATCATTTGGGAGACACAATTTCTTTAATTAGGTTTAATATGTATTGGTGATAAATATACCACAAGCTTAATCTTGAAAACCCATGCTATGCTTCCTGTTATTTGTTAGAAAAAATATGGTCCAGCTGGATGAATGCAGTAAACATCTTTTGGTCTCTAGGATGCTTAAAGATTTTATTAGGCATCCAAACAAGTATCTTTTCCACTGTGGCAACAGTCTGTAGCCTAGAGATAAGGTTCCTGGTCTTAAACAGAGCAAGATGCCATTACAATGAAACAGCCATGAAGAAATAAACAGTAGGTTACATCAAAGCAATCACATTCACACTAACTGTTATGAAAATTATGGCTTTGAACAAGCAAGTCTTCAATTTCAAGGCTGTGATACTATTAGCTAGTTAGGATTAGGGCAATTTTGGCTACTTTCAGCAGCTAGATGGTACTATATTTCTGTCATTCTGGAAGAAATATTGCTATATCTGTGACCATCAGGTACCAACCCATACATCCACTTCATTTAAGATATTTGGATACATAAAGGTGGAGTTTACATATTTTACTTTTTTGTCATTGTGCACTAAGAGGAATGGGCGAATCAAGTTATAGGTAGATGCTACCTTATATGCTGAATACAGCTCACTGGAACACAAGGCAACTGTGACATTAAGTGCACTGCTGTAATGGGCAGAAGGAATAACATTCAGAGGAGAGGAAGTTAGGGGCCATCCAGAAGGGAAGGCTAGGTGGACATGCTACCTGCAGTAGTATCTGCTGGTAGACCGCCCTACATTCTGACATGAGATGGTAATCTCCAAAGTATTTGGGACTGTGCATATTCTAAACTTCCAATCAGAATAACAGAGTTGGAAGTGACCTTGGAGGTCTTGTAGTCTCCTGCTCCTCTGGTGTTGATTAAAAGGGGATTAGTTTGACCTGTTATTCAAGAGTTTTCTTTAATCTTTCCTGCAATTTTGATGACAAATGGCAGCCATTATATATGGCTATGCCAGTTACTTTTGGTAGGCTGTAAAAGGGAACACATCAAAGGGCTCATACCAATTTTTACAATATTTCCCATGGAAAGAACATTGTAAATGTTTCAAGTTTTGTTTTAATGAAAGGCAAAACACTCAAGCTGTTCATAATTTTGTTATGTTCCATAACAATGCAGCCAACTCAATATTGTTCCAAGGAAACATTTTGAATGCTCTGTCTTCAAATCTAATATCTTCCCATTTGGGGCATACCTGGTAGCAATAGTTCATGCTTTCTCTGTGGTTTGTAATGGGTTTCAATGCAGTATTTTACAAATTGAACTGGGCTTACATGGTCTGCCTCTGTATGACTTGTTATCCAACTGCTTTATAATCCAAGGTTGACTCTCAAATTATAGAAGCTACAAAGGGCTTAATTTCTGACTGGTTGCAAGGAGGGTCAAAAATGCTATCTTTGCAAGGGTTGCACCCAATGCAGCTTGGTAGTATCTAGCATTTGGTAGTATTGCATTTAGCATGTGACTATTCCCTCAAAACTTACCCAAGAGTATGATGATACAGAGCAGAATGGCAATGAGTGCGCCTGTACTAAGGCCCGCTGGGAGGAGCAAAGCTTCAGCATTGCAGGACTGCATGTTTCCCTGACTGTCACAAGCACACACCCGGATTGTGAGTGTGCCTGTGCTACTCTGGATAGGGTAGTCATTATCTGATATCACCACCGGAAGGAGGTATGTGCTTTTTTCATGTCGGCTAAAGCCATTCCTTCTTGTCAAAATCCGGGCTGTGTTATCTGAAGCAGGAAGTCACATACAAGACATACATTACAATTAATCCCACCAAGGAATGCAATCCATATACTATAGAGAGTTTGATCCTAGGAAGCAATTTATACAGGGTACCTTTTGATTCACAGCTACACTTACACAGCTTCACTGCCATTTTTCACACATTGAAATCAATGTTAGCAGCAAATTTATTTATTTTTTCTTTTTTAAAAATTGTTTTTATTATGTTTTTCAAAAATACAAATCTCACTCATATTCGTAAGAAAATTTTGGCATTGACAAATACATATATCCTATATACATTATTATATACATATATATATATTGATAATCTATTAAGGTCTCTTGCTTTATTTACCTTAATCCTTCTTTTTAATCTTTGTATCTGTTTTTAACCACTCATACCATTTATCCCATATTGCATAATATTAGGAATCCTCCTTGCCTTTCATTTCCAATGTGAGCTTATTCATTTTGGCGCATTCCGGTACTTTTTGTATGACTAAATCTTCTGCGGGGATATTAGCTCCTTTCTATAACTATGCAAAAGCTATTCTGGATGCTATTGTTTTCTTAATATGGCACTAAATAATAATGCTACCTCTCCCCTTCAAAGGTGCTCTTTCCCCCCCTTTTCCCTGAATGTATATACTTGGCTTCTCAGTGATAAATTTGCAACTTTTGTTTGAGAATTAAGTTATAAGGTAATGTGGTAGAAGGCAGCACACTAGAAAGCAAAATGCCTCTTTAATTGAACTCTCAGAGTCTATAGTATAGTGCAATTTCCTGGACCATTGCAGGCAGTGGAGGGATTCAAATTTTTTAACAACCGGGTCTGTGGGCGTGGCTTAGTTGGTGGGCGTGCTTTGGTGGTCATGTGACTGGGTGGACATGGCTTGATGGTCATGTTATTGGCTGGGTGTGGCCAACTCAATATCACTCACATCGAGGCATGCATCACCTTGCCTGGCCTCTCATGACTATAGGGATGCTGCAACAGTCGTAAGTGTGAAAAATGGTCATAAGTCACTTTTTTCAGTGCCATTGTAACTTTGAATGGTCACTCCACACAAGCAAAGTACCACAAAGGAGGGGGAAAAAAGCTCTAGAGAAGTTCCTGAAACAGGAAGTCTAGTCCTGCCAAGAATGTAATAAAGGTTAAGGAGAGGAAGTTTCTGTAAGCAACACTAGAATGTTTCCTTCCTGCCTTCCTTACAGGATTAGGCCAGTAATTTCTTCTAACAACCGGTTCTCCGAACTGCTAAGAATGTTAACAACCATTTCTAGTGAATAGGTGTGGACTGGTAGAATCCCATCCCTGATTGCAGGTAAGCTAGATCTCTAATTTCTTTAAAATTTGCAATGTAACAGCCATACCAGATCCTGGTCTGAAATACATATTTAAAACCAGCAATTGTCATATACTGATTAAGTCGAACTTATTTGTGTAAAACCTTTTGAATTTGGGGCCGTCTACATGGAAAGCAGTTATATTCTATTATTTTTTTCCCTACAGTTCTAATTAATCTAAGTAGCTTGTTTCTACAAAAGAAACATTCATTTCATTTCCAAAGTTATATTTAATTTTGAAGAAAAAGCCAAATAATTATATCATTTTAACATCAATACACAAAATTGTAATTACTATTGGTAGAATATCCACTTTTTTTCTCTTGGCTATATCCAATCAAGGACCTAAATGATAACATATTAAGAATTTATTATCTAAATATTGCTGTATTGAAATAACATATTGTACCAAACTGAGAAGATGTACAACAAATTGGTCACTAAACTAGATTTAATAATATGTCGAAGATATTCTATCTTAATACCTTTACTCATTTAATTTCCATGTTGTATATTATTTTCTGATTATATTATGAAGACTGTATTGTATTTTATCATATGTTCTTTTTTTATTTCATCAATGATTTCTTCTTTTAAAAAAAATCTATTCCAATTCCCTAAATCAGAGAACATTTATCTGCTAAGTACAATAAAAGGAAACACTGTAGAAATGTGTATGAGAATTAATCATCCCCATTGTGTATGCATTATACCTTCATTGTCTTGGACGGTGAAATTTGGATTAACAGCAGCTAAGCTGAAAAAAAACTTTTGTCCTCCAAGGGGATCATCTTTATCAACAGCACTAATGGTCTGTATTAGCTGCAGGGAAGAATAAAGAAAAAGGAAGTACAGTTTGCAATATACATGACTGATTGTTTTAAAAATAATAATAAAAAGAATTACAAAAGATATTAATAACATATCTTTTATTTTATTATTAATTTAATAATTTTATTGAAATAATTTAATAATTTTGTTAAAATAATTTAATAATTTTGTTGAAATAATTTAATAATTTTGTTGAAATATTTTAATTAAATAAAAATGTGTTGGTATAATGGCACGCAATGTCTTTACAGAATATAACAAAATCAGTTATATATTAGGCACATTGGCTGATTTTCTTAAGCTGGGGTAGGCAACAGGAGACCTGACTTTCCACAGTTTTCAGTTGGGCTTCTAATCCTTAAACCAACCAATCTCAGTATTAAGCCCTTTGGTGCACAAGTCTAAATCCAAATGGAGAGAAAAGCATACCATGCTTTAATTTCTCCCTTCCCCTTAGAACACACATAGATGAACGGGAAGAAGCAAAGTAGTTTTGTGTAATACAGGATGATTGTTGTTTTTTAGTCATTCATGTCTATATTTTTTCAAGATTTCCACCTCTTGTTTAATTATCTGTTTCATACAAAAACTTAATGATGATTTTACACTGTAATATTAATTTAGTGTAATATAGTTTAATTCCATCCATCCATCCATCCATTTCCTCCTTCTCTTTTGTTTGAACAATGAAATAACTTTATGCAGATCTCAACAAATATAAATGTTACGCTTTGGTTCCTTGTTGCCAAGCAAGTTACTTAAGAAATCCGGAGATACACAGAATATCATGGCTACCAAATATTCTACTGGTGGCCCAATTTGATATTACTGTGAACTAGGTTCCTTAATATTTTTGGGTGGTGACACCTTGGATAAATTACAAAATGGTTGCAGTAGTGGTATTGACAATCACATATATGTACACCTGGTACAACAAAACTATTGTATAACATTACAAACCTCTGATTCCCCATTCATCCTTTAATAAGCCTGCACATAAAACATGATAATTTTCTGGTTTCATCAAACCATACCAGCAAAACTGAGATATTTGGGTTACAGTTCCTGTTTTAATTTTAGGCTGTCACAATACAAAACACAGCCATCAGAGGCATGAAAGCAGAAAAGGGAAACAGTGTGAAAACAGTCAAGTTCATCTTGTTTGTCAATCCTATTCCAATAAAATATGAGAGTAGCAGAGCTGGAAGGTATCTTTAAAGTTTCCTAATCCAATTCCCAGCTCAAGCAGGAGATTCTGCACCATTTCAGACCAATGGCTGTCCAATCAGTTCTTTAAAAACTCTACGGATGGAGCACATACTGCCCTTCAAGGCAAACTGTTGCATTGACTAATTGTTCTGGTAGGAAACTTTAACTCATAATTTATTTCCTTGGGTCACAAGGTATAATTCCAAAGCCCAGCTATTTCTCATGCCTGGATTACCTCTGTTCAAGACAAAGGTACATAAAACAGGCAATAGGTGGGAAATCAATATGCAAGGGAGTTACTTATGCCTACTAATGTACTTGCACTTGGATTTGTTTTTATTGCTGTTCTTGCACTGAGGTATATTTTATTGCCTTTTGCTTATTCTGAAAGATGTATAAAATGTGTTTCTATTTCTACATTTTCTATTTTTGCACAGCAAAATCCAGGTGGTTTGCAATGCTTTGAAAACCATGAACATTCAGAGATTAAAAATCTTTTTTAAAGAAAAAAACATGATTTCTTCTATTAATTTGTAATATACCATTAGCATTTAAATGGAAATGCTGCCTTTTGCATTTCTCTCTCAATATTTGAGCAGCAAGTCTTTCAAAGAAATTGGGCTGTGAGTGATTGCTCTTTTTTCCCCTTTAAAAAAAATCTCTGTCTCTCTATATTTCCATTCATTCCATAATTTGCTGCACATATCCATGAGTTTTTGATATTCTCTGTCAACTTTCTCTGAGGAGTTAAATGTACTGGTTTTTAAATTACTCAGTAAGGCAAAAGGTATGTTTTTCTCTGTTTAATAAAACACAATCTTATTCCAAGTTAAAACAGGCAAAAATCACGGAAAAAGACTATAAAATTAGTTTCACACCACTGCATTTATTTCCTCAATCAAGTAACAAATTTGTCGATATAAGATGGTAAATTATTTGTTTAACATAACTCTGGGTACCATATGCAAAAAAAATCTGATTTCTTTACTTTGACTAACTGCAGTAGTTTCACAATGTGTTCCTTTTATAATGTTCCAAGTAATTCAAGGGAGACATTCTCTGGAAATATTCCTAATGTCTATATTGATACAATGTCTACTTAAAAAAAAAAAACCTGCCAAAACCTACCCCTTGACCTTTTCTTCTCCACTTTCCTGAGCCAAGAATTGCTGAGCAACAATCACATTCAATTGTGCTTCTTAATTTTATGAAAGCAGAGAAAAATAATGAAATAACAGAGCTGGAAGGGACCTTGCATGTCTTCTAGTCTAATCTCCTCCTCAACCAGGAGACCCTGTATCATTCCAGAAAAGTGGCTGTCTAGTCTCTTCTTAAAAACTTCCAGTGATGGAGTACCTACAACTTCTGAAGGAAAGCCGTTCCACTAGTTAATTGTTAGGGTCACTGTTAGAACATTTCTCCTTAGTTATAGTTGCTTCTCTCCTTGATTAGTTTCCATCCATCCATTTTTTTTTTTGTTTTGCCTTTTGGTGCTTTGGAAAATAAGCTGACCCCTCTTCTTTGTGGCAGTCTTTCAAATATTGGAAAACTGCTATTATGTCACCTCTAATCTTTCTTTTCACTACATTAGACATGCCTATTTCCTGAAACTGCTCTTCATATGTTTTAGCCTTCAGTCCCCTAACAATTATCAATATCAACAGCAATTCCATAATCCAGGCTCCCAATTCTTATAGTAAAGCTTGACTAGTAAGTACTCATGGTCTTATTTGGAGGATGGAGAGGGCATCCCAAACCTGCTCCCTTAATGAGCCCAGCTTTTGATTCCTATTTTTTTCTACAAAAATAACATGAAAGTAGGATGGTGATTATTTTGTTTCTTCTTTCTCTTGTCATTTGTTCACTCAGAATCAAGTTGCTTTGTTCTCATAACTTCTCTCACACATTGGAATTAAGGGAAAGGAACAGTTTTCACCCTTAAAACAACTGGTTTTCCCTTGTCTCAAAAGGAAATTTCTGACAGGATTCTGAGTTTCACTGGGCCTTAATGCTCAGTGCTTTGCTTATCTCAATTATATCAAAACTATCTTTTATTGGTGTTCTGTACTCTACATCCTTCTGTGGGTAAAGGAAACCATATGTTCTCTCTCTCTCTCTCTTTTTGAAACTAACAACTTTTTATTCTTTCGTGACATTTGTCAACAGCAAGCTGACTGAGATAAAAATAGCATTTGCAGAAGGAAATGCTGTCAGTGATGTTTTTATCCATATCAAATGAAAGACTGAGCTGTGTAATGAAAGAAAATCATACACACATGCACAAACACTCTCTCACACACAAACTGATTACAAGAAATAGTTTATAGCATACTTTTCTTCCACAAAGATACCATACAAAATTATTTTATTTATGGGAGAAAAGAACAAAATGAAAAGGAGTTGAGAGGAAAAAAAGTTTGAAGAACATAAAGTATTTGGTGAAGGTACAAAAAGGTAGTGTTGGCATTTCTTAGAAAGCACATCTATACCAAACTGGATTCTGATTTGTTGATAGCCATTTTTACTTTTTCATGTTGCATTTCCAAATTATTGTTAGATGAAATCTTTTATTTTTTCCTGTTCCTAAAACAATACTAGAAAGTTTGATGCATGTGTATAATTGACTTACTTGTCCTGCTCTTGCATTTTCACACACAAAAGTGTCATAGAATACAGCAAATTGTGGTGCATTGTCATTCACATCCAATATTCGTACGTACACAGAAACACGGGTCATCTCTTTGGGATTGTCTGTCAAAGCAGGGGAAATAGGCAATTTTGTTTAAAAATTGATTTGCAGTCCTGAACCAGGATATCCACAAATATAATGCATTTTACTTTAAAGATTTCTTTAAAGGATAAACACATTTTCAATCGGAAGGCATTTCTGATAATCTCTTTGCGCTCAGTTTGTGTTCTGTTATGGACAGATGGCACCAAGCTTATTGCTTATTTTCTATGCCTTTTCAAATAAATAACAAATGTAAAATAGTGGTGGACAACAGTTTGATCACCAGAGATCACTTTTTTTTTTTAACTCTGATGGCCAAAGTGGTATTAATCTCAAATGAATGGATAGGGCTCAAATCTACTATCTTCAAGTTTCTGGAAGTTTCAGACAGAGCAAGAAGCATCTTAGTCCCCCTGTTTTGGGTCAAGCAAAGAAGCATCAAACATTAAAAAGAAACAGTTTATTTTGAGACTTGGAAAGATGGGAAGAAGTATAAAGAACAATTTGCTTCTTCCAGTTTCAAGGAAAACTATATTTCATACTACAGATGTCTTAGAATGACATTATTATAAGTTATTCCAGGACATATCTAATTAGGATATTATTTTTAATTAGCTCCAATAAAGTACAGAGCAATTGGATAAGAACACAACTATATTTTTGTTTAATTTTCCTTTTCAGCCTATCCAAACTTGCTAGTTTCCAAATTCCTCTCTGCATCACCACAACCTTTGATATCACATATCAAAATAGCCTTAAATAGAGGAAAAATTACTAATGATTTCACACCCTGCAAAATAACCATTTTGATA
>NW_020769323.1:15436211-15484183 GCF_900518735.1 Pseudonaja textilis
GAAAAATTACTAATGATTTCACACCCTGCAAAATAACCATTTTGATAAAGATACACTATATACTCAACAGTGTGATGAAATTCTCCTTACTACTATGTATAGCGCTGAATAAAATCCCTTCCTAATATAAATTGCAGCCCTGCCATTGTGGGAATACAAATGGAGATGATTCAGAAGTTAACATTTCCAAAAGAAAAGAAAACTTTTTTCAAATAGCTTTTCTTGTTTTTGTATAATATCATAGCTACATGGCTATCTAGGGAAGCGTGTGTTGAATTCACAACTCACATATTTGAATTGTGCTGAATTGTGCTGAATAGACTATCACACCCTTGTTTTTTTCTGGAGGACTACAAAATTGTACAGGTAACCCTCTACTTACAACAGTTCACATACTGACCATTTGAAGTTACAAATGGCACTGCAAAAAGTGACTTATGACCATTTTTCACACTTATGTCCATGGTAGCATCCCCATGGTCACAGGATTTACATCTGGATGCTTGGCAACTGACTTAAATTTATCACGTTTACAATGTCTCCTTTTGTGATCTTCTGACAAGCAAAATCAAGGAGGAAGCCAGATTCATTTAACAACCATGGTACTAATTTTAAAAAGTGTGGTGATTTACTTAACAACTGTGGCCAGAAAGGTTGTAAAACAGGAGAACAATTCACTTAGCACATGTTTTGCTTAGCAATATAAATGTTGCTTTTAAGTCAAGGTCTACCTGTATTGCATAGCTAAGATATATTTCACTAGACACAATAAATAAAATGTATACACCAATGATAATGAACTTACTGATTTCTGATGCTATTACACTAAGGTTGTGCCACACTGATATTTCTCGGTCAAGCATTTTAGAAGTATAGATTGATCCATTTCCTGAATGTATGTTGAAAATTCTATCAAGATCAGTGTGACGATCCAAAGCAAACCTAACGATTGGTAGAAAGAAAAAGAGCTTTATGTTGAGATGTACCTATATACCACATTTCATCTTGTGACTGCAAGTTATTCTAATTGAGAGTAGTAACATAGTTGTCAGCAGCTTTTATAAAGCATTAAACCAGCAAGTGCTAGATAATGTGAGATGCAAATCTTGTACCATTTATATGAGTGGCAACAATGCATCCATGTTCAATATGCTTAAATCACGGCACCATGTTGACCATCTTGATGATTTCAACAACACCTGTCCCCATATGTTGCCTTCCTGTCAAATACTGAGATCTTAAGAAAGCAACAGTTCATGAAGTTGTTTAACTCAAGATGCAATAATTAGAACAGCGACAATATTACAGTTTCTGTCAATAATCAAAGATAACTGGCATTTCTAGACTTAAACATATTTAGAACTGACAGTTAGGTCAATCAGACTGAATATGAAGATGTTTGTATTCAATCTAACATCCATAAAGTTTAAGCTGCAATGGTTGGAACTAGATGTGACAGCAAGGACACGTTTGCACCACACCAAAAATCTTCCTGATGTTATCATAATTAGTGGCATTCAACAGATGGTCACAATACTATGGATTTTGCATTGCTCCATTTCATAGACAGTACGGTTAAGGCATCTGTAATGCTGGCAGATGGAGCAAAACTTAAAACTTGATTTTGTATGACCTGGAGTACTATAGACCATGCGCCTTTTCTACTGAGAACTTTCTCTTTTATACATTTCTTTACTACACTTCCAGTAACACATAGAGAATATTCATATCAGCAATAGCATGCAGGCGGCCTTTTCAATGCCTCTTAACTGTGAAACATAAGGTAACAGTGAACTATATCAGCATAAAAGGTAATTTCTACCTGGTTTGCTAATGTTGAAAAGATACATGGTGCTAACCTAAATATATATAATTATTGTTCCATAGAGCTTATATTTAATCTCTCCTTTTTATAAGAACGGTTTTGTTGCATCAAGTGCTGTTCTATTCCACTAAAAAGACAGTTTTGACAGGAAGCATAATAATCACTTATTGTAATTTAATTGCCAAGTAGCAACTTTTGCTCCCCTCTGATAAATACAGTAATTTACCTTTATTAGTCATATTACCTCTGTTGGTTAAAAAAATATAATAATTAGAAAGATCTAATGAAACCCTATGGTTCCTACTCTGAAACACACCTATTATAATTGCAAATTGCCTATAATGCATAGGAGCTTTGCCTTTCAGTATGATCACTATTTCTAGTTCATTCTTCACCTACAGAGTATTTTGTAAAAGTTTAAATCTTACAATAGTTCTAAGAATCTGCTCTGAGATTATACAGAAAAATGCACTGGAACTGACACTAGTATTTTCAGATATTTCCTGACAAAATAAATGTTTAAATCTCTGGCAGTTGTGAAGTATGCAGAAGTATCTAAACATATTGTTCTTAAACTATGTTGCTTATTTGTATTTAATCTCCCTATTTTTGCAAAAGTTTTATTCAATTTTCACATATTAGGGGAAAAAAAAGCTTTTTTCAGTAAACAGTATGATTTCAGGTTAACACATTTCCATTACAAATTTGACTTTCATTTCCTATTCATCTTTCACATTTGATAACTTATCTTAATCTTACTTTATATATTTTCTTTAATTTTAATCATTAAACTTTTCCCATCTTATTTTATAATTTTTCCAATAGATTGCTTAATCTATTTCTTTAACTCCTTAATACAGCATATATATCTTCATATTCATTATATTTTATCTTCTTATTCTGTCAGATCTGAAATTTACTCATCTATATTTAATTCATCATTACAAAAATTCACCCATTTCCAACATAAAAAAGGTAACAACAGCAAATGCAACACCCCTATTATTTCCAGTTTCAAGGTGCCATCCCTGTGGTTAAACATATCACATAATTAATCCTGCCTAAGATTCCCATGATTTAATTTTGAGTTAACACTTTAAAAAAAGGAAAAAAAAGACACAATAATAACTTTCTAATAGTTACTACATTACATATATCTCTTTTAAACCTGGGTCTGCAAGTTCCCTTTCTCATTACCTAAAATATATATATCTAGATTAATAAAATTATAGATAAAAAAGACATAATTAATCCCATCATTTCATAAGAACTATAATAATAATGTTAAATATTAATATTTAACATTACTCCTTTTCTGTTTACCACAACTTATTAATTCATTTAATATTATTAATATCTTTATTCTAGTTACCTCTCTTAATTTCATAACATAAAAAAGCAAACAGTCACTACAATAGTAAAACAATATCAGTCCCTACTTCCCATCTTAATACTCTATATTCCACTGTTTTCTAGACAAATTTTATCTTTTCTTATGTTATTGCTTAATAATTCGTTTAATACTATTAATCTTTATTTTGGTTATCCCTCTTAATTTCATATTTAAAAAAAACAATCACAGCAATAATAAAATAATATCAGTCTGTAGCTCCCCTTTTGATAATCTAGATTCCACTATTTTCTAGACACATTTCTTATTGCAAAAATTCTCCTGGTTTCTATGCTGTCCTCTTTTTCACTGCTACTCCTGCACAACCTTATTCCAGCTGACTCTTCCCCTTCAGGGTGGCCATTATAGACCACTGCTTCAGATGTCTTTGGGAGGGAATGCTTGCCAAGCCAGGGAGGGGATATGCAGCTCCTGTCTACCCGGCTGGCAGTCTCCCCTTCCTCCACCACCCATACAAGATGGCTTCTGCCCCAAATCTGGACGATTGGGGCTCTCTGATGAGGAAGCACAGACCAAAGCCATGGACAATCATGGTCAGTGATCCATTATCGGGGAAGTTCAATCGGAAGTTCCAATCTCCCTTTTTTCAATAGAAGATGTAACAAACTAAATGGACAGTTCTTTTTCCCATCTCCAATAATGGTTGTTTTGATCTTTAGATTATGAAAGGACATCCTCATGGGAATTTGGAACATTTATATGAAGGGCTTCCAAATTAACAAAAAATATTATATTAACATGGATTTATAAGTAGCATTTGACTTTGTATTTTTGGTTTAATGAAATGTGTTCATCCTCTGTCATAAGCTGCCTTTGGAATGATACAAGCTCAGTCTTTTCCAGTTTTGTATGTAATGATTTGTCCAGCTTTTCTTTCATTTATCCATGTATTTCATTAACTGATGCTGAACTACTCTTTGTTATCCTACAACTATCCAAAATGTCTGGACAGTTGTTGACATTATGCAAGGAAAAAAAAAATCTTTAGAGAGCTTGAGTTCTGGCAGAGCCAATCAACTTTCATTACTAAGTCACAGATGTTGGATTATGTCAATGAAAGTTTGATTTAAAGGAACTCTATTTAAAGACTTTCATAAATATTTATATCATACTTCACCCTTGAAAATAATAGACATCCATTAATTCTAAACCCTCTCTCTAGACAATTGATAAAATTCACTAATGTGATTATAATTACACACTTGGCATAAATTAGGTCAATTATGTAAATTTGGGCATTCTGGTTTTATGGATACCTTTTCTCCAGAAATGATCAATTAAATTGAAGTTTTACTACACTGCAAGTACGAGAGCAATAAAACTGTTGTATTAAATAATCTAATCAAACATACTTTGAAGAAATTTAAGACATGGAGCTGATGTGAAATTATTATGTAATTATTTATTGAGGATTTTATATTTAAATTTAATATTAGAGCTATGATACTTGAAATAATTGAAATAAATAATATTTTTTGTCTTTTTCATATTTCAGGTTTAGAAAGTTATATTTAACTATTATATTTTCAATTATATTTAAATATAGGGTATTACTATATAAATAAAATATTTAGCATGAGATTTCAGACAGTGGTACTATTTGCTAACCATTTAGGAACTTTCGTATTTGATATTGTCCAATTGAGGTGCAAATAAATTAAATCAATGAAACTGCAGGCAGACAATGGCAAATTTCACATTAAAATTGAAATGTATAATTCAAATGTGAATTTCTGGTAATTTCCCTCCATTTATTAATGCCTTTTTTCAGTTCTATTAAAAGCAAGCAAGCAGGGAAAACTAACCTATGGTCACACTATATGGCATTAAGTTATGCTCTGTATATCAGTCTTTCTCAAACTGATGTTCTGCAGATATCATGGGACAACTGATCTGGGAACTTCAAAGAGAGAAAAATTATTTCTTTTCCCCCATTATCCATAATGTCTGGGAATATAGGGAACTATCAATATTGTCTGGAGATGACTTACTTGAGGTAAGGCTGCAATATATTTGTACAAGATTATCTCACATGGCTCAAATTAAATAGGTAATGTGATGCTACATTTTCTCCTTATTTTCTGTACATTTTGTCACTCACAACAAAAGTATGAACTTCATTAGTGATACAAAGAACTCATCTTCCTATAAACTGTAATGTTTTAGATTCTGGCATTTACCTTATTGGGCCTGCAGCAGAATCTGGATCTCGTGCCATGACCGTGCCTATGATGGTGCCCACTTCAATATCTTCATGTATTTCAAAAAGATATGAAGATCTGCTAAATATAGGAGGTTCATCCACATCTTCCACAGATATTTTCACAGTAGTTGTATCTTTAAAAGGTCCAAGGTAATAAAAGCGTGGGTCAACATACAGATTCTCTGCCTCTATTTTCAAAGTATATAGCCTTCGATTCTCATAATCCAATGGCTGTATTAAAAATAAATGAATAAATAATACAGTTATTAACACAAAAAAACAAAATCTGCGAAAACTATACCAAGCACTGTTTCCATTCATTTAAGGCCAGTTGTGTGCTAGGTCCTGTAGATAAAGCAGAAACTATTGTAATTTCTTACATTTTCTTACTATACCTTTTTTATAAAGTAGACCTTTTATATTCAAAGTTATATTATGCAGTCTGTAAACCAGGATTTTTAATAATGGAGCCAATGCATCTTATCTCAAGTCAGGAAAGAATAATTTGCAGAAAAGAAGTATCAATATATAGTTACATAGCTTCAAAGTAGATGAACAAATTACACCAAAACTGGTTTCATTCTCCAAAGTATAATGAATGTGCCTTTAAATAAAGGAAAAGTTCAGACTGTCTTTAGGTGACACTTCCCTAACCCTACCCCCAGATCTTAGATAAAATGAATTTTATAATAGTTTTATTTTTAAAATATAAAATACTTATGTGCAATTAATCCCTTTTCAAAAATGAAAAGATAATAAAGCTTGGGGTTAGAATTTATATGCTGCATGAAAGTCTATGTGTGTAAATGTCTATGTGTTTGGTATTCAGCTTTGTTCAGGTATTTTCCCACGTCATTACAGTTGTGCTTTTAAAGTTGTAGAGACGTTTAGGCAGAATCTCATCTGCCATCATCAGGCTTCTGTATTGTGTTCATCTGTGAATCAGGCTTTTACAGCCATTTCTGTTTTAAATTTGGTGCTAGCCTACTGCTGTGTTAGAATGTTTTTTTTTTCTTCATCCTGATTGGTTGGGAGTCTTGGTCTGTGTTTATTGGTCTTGGAGTTTGCTGTGTTCTGCTTGGAGTTTGCTGTGTTTCTAATATCTTCTATCTGTTTTGTAGCAATTTTTGTCTTGATTGACTGGCAACATTGTGTTTTCTGTATTGGAGGCTTTTAGTGCAGCTTGGCTTCAAGTAAACAGATGGCTATCATTTATTAGGAAGCTAGGTTTCATCTGTATGCCTGGTTGGGGTGTGTTTGAGCTGGAGGTGTCGGGGGGGTCTGTTTGTGCCCAGGTGTCTATGTGTTTGTGTGTGTGTGTGTGTGTGTGTGTGTGTATGTATGTGCATATATATGTATATATATATGTATATATATATATTACAGAAAAAAATTCTATTTTAAGATTTCATTTTAACTTTTAAGGAGTGAAAAAGCTATGAGAAAGTATAGTCAAAAAATGAACACAAAATATCTTTGGAGAATACCTTTGGAGAATCTATTTAAACATAAATAAAACACAAAAGAAGCAACACTGTGCTTAAATCTTCTAATTTACTCAGAAGTCATCTTATATTAGAAATAAATATTGCTTTTTTTATATTATCTTGAGACTCTCCTCCTTTCCATTTTAATGTAATTTTTTAGGACACTTTTATCCTGAATTGTAATTAATATATCACAAATGAGGTTTTAGAATTGCGTAGAGTTACACACTGCAGAGCAATAATGTAAATTCCAGGCATTGAATGGAAGCCACCAAAGAAGACATCTGATTGGATGCCAAAAAAGTAATCCAATATAATTCCAGTTGACTTGTTTGAAATACTTGGCTTTGAACAAACAACCGGCATATGTTCTTTAAGAAGACAGATTATTTCCCTCAATGTTTTGCATTTGATGTTACAGCTGGCTACTAAGCTAAGATTTTAATGTATGCTGGTGTGTATTAACTAGTAATTAATTTATGTCCTTCTCTGAAGACTTTATAGAAGATGCAAAAATCAAGTTCTTCTGAACAACATTTGTGACATTGTCATCACTGTTATTTGGTCAATACATCATTGCCAGATTAAAAGAATACTGGCATCATTTTGGGGGGGGGGTAGGAAGACGCGGGCCACATTTTATTTATATTACCTTCGTAGGGATCAATCTATGATGGTAATGGATAAATATTTAGAAAATGTTGGATTCCTTCTTGTGATCATTTATGCCATGGCTAACTCATGAATGGACTGCTGAGATGCTTCTACATGAGGATCATCCCCAAGCCACAGCTGGCACAAAATGCAGTGGGGCAAGCAATAATGGGCACTTCACAGTATCCTCTGTTGCTAGTTGAGTGGCACTGGTGCTCAGGATGCTTCCATGTACTATTCAAATCTATCTCTAATTGTTTTGGCCTACCAGGTAGGTTTGGGTGAGTGAGAGAGTTCCACTCCCTTCAATTGAATGCTGCATCTTACAGGAATCAGGAAGAGTGCCTTTTCTTTCATGGCCCCACCCTCTGGAACAGCATCTCCCCAAATATTTGGAGGGTACCCAGTCTTCTGGGATTCTGGAAAACCTTTAAAATCTGGCTCTGGAAAGCCTTTAAAATCTGTTCACAAAGCTGGGTGATTTATTGGATGAGTTGTATTATTGGTACTATTTGTTGTTTTAATTGTTTTATTCTGGGCAGCCTATTTTGGTGTCTTTGTTTTTTATGGATTCCAAATTAATTTGAATTGAATAATTAAATTAAAGTATTATAAACTGAGGGTATATAATATCAATGCTGTATATTTTTATATACCAAATATATTAGTAGAATTTCAAAACACCCATCCAAAGTTATTGCTGTTTCAAAACAAGGCAATCTTTTAAAAACAACAACAACACCTTTTTGCATGTTATTGTATAGTTGATAATTCTGATGAAATCATATGCTACCAGGAAGATTTCCCCAAAATATCCCAATAAATTCATCAACTACTGTACTTTTTAGAATGTATACAACTTAAATATTTGGATATGTTAGAAAATACTGAATGGTTAGTAGTTCCAAGCATACAATGCATCATATTGAAAAATATGCACCTTTCGTACTGTTATAATGCCCTCCTGTGTGTCCTTTTGTGTTACAATATCAAACATGTCTCTTCCGTCACCATCAATAATTCGGTATTCAAGTTCTGCATTTCTCCCAGTGTCTGCATCAGAGGCTTTAATGCTTCCAATGGCAGTGCCAACTGGAGAAGATTCTGGGATGCGTAGGTGGACTGAACCTGCAAAAAAGAATAATCAGCAATATGTAAAAAAAACCAAAAACGATGAAGACCCTGGTATGATAGGGTCATTTCTTGACCAAGAAACATATGCATTGTTTTTAAATGAATGAGGCAAAGGAAAGTTATAGATTTAAATCCAAGGTTTCTGCTTAACTATAGAGTCACTGCTTTCAAATGAACTCTTCCAAAAGCAAACTTGCCCTTGGCTGGCTAAATATAGTCTGCTAATCCTATTGAAAAGTTTAAAATCTTGTTTTCCCAGCATTTCAAATTGTGTTATGATGAAACATTATTCTGTAGATTCATTCCCTCCCACCATCAATCACTGCATTGTTCAACAACCTTAAAAAGAAAAGGAAATTTCCAAGGAAGGCCTATGGGGCTGATTGAAAGACTCTTAGTGCCTACCTTACTTATGCAGCAATCAAGAAACACCATTCTGTCTCTCCCAATCTTTTACTGTCTAATTGATCAGAAGCTTATAACAGCCTCATTTGTGCTTACCTGCAGGCTACTATAGCTGGTGACTACTATGGATCTATAACAGTTGGCAAATAAGAAGGCCAATGCACACTGTCTTAGCTACATGGAGTGAGTTTGAAAAATCAGAGGTTACTGCCACTTGAAAGAAAATACCAAAAAATCTACTGATCCATAATAACTGAGTCTTCCAGATAGAGCCAAATCCTTCTTTTGAAAAGTTAAAAAGTGGAAACAAGTTTTCTGCCTATACAAGAGCACCATTTTTTGGTTCAGGAAGAACGGGGAGGATGCAATATGATTGGGGAGTTGTGTAAGAGCAGAAATAAAAAGTAACAAAGTACAGCGTCTTTGAGTATTTTGCAATAATAAGATTAACCTCCTAAAAAAATCACCCATGAAATTCCAAAACAGTGATAAAAGGAAACGTATTTTATGAGAAAGAAACTGGAGAACATATTTTCGCACACCATTAGATTATCATCAAGTACCTAAGTGGCCACAATGCAACACTGCTTGGCAGGTCAAAGGAAGTGAAGAAATAAAGAAGGTTTTTACAGTTAATGCTAAGTGCAATTTCACTAAGCGGTATTTTAAGTATAAACTCAAGTGAATACTAATAATCATTTACAAATAAATAAGTAAAATACGAAAGAGAAAGTAAAGTAGAAATACAATGCAGTATATTTAGAGGAGATTGTATATATGCAAATAGATAATGGTAGAATTCTTAAGGTTCACTATGAAGGTTGTTTGGTGCAACCACCTTGTAAGAGATTGCAATTTTAGCTGTGCTCATTTTAAGTTTGCAAAAGGATAAATAAACTTCACTATTTATTCCCAAGTTGTGTTTGGGTGTCTGTGTATTGTAATTATGAAAATAAGCAACACCCCATTCAGTTTTGAGTAACCATAATTCAAGTGGGCCTTAGTTTCCACTTCAATAAGTCATTTCTGAAATAGGAGCAAACCATCTGTAGTGTATTCATGCACAGACTTCTAATACCACATTCCTATTGGTTAGTTAACATAGCTTAATGATTGGTTAATAAAGAGAGTTTCTGATTGACTGCCTAAGCAGCAGGAAGTTTAAATACATGCCATTGGTTGTGAGCCACGAGCAGCCGCTATAAAAAGGGCTGCCGCAGCTCGATTTTAGTTGAAGTTACTGGTTGCTAATAAAGAGCTGAATTCAACTCCGGTTTCCGAGTCTGCTTTGTCCTGGCGATAGAACACTGGTGACAAGGGTGGGATTGAAGGAACAAAGATTGTAAGCACGTGGCGAAGACAACCGAAAGACCAACGAGATGGCTGACAACAATTCACCACCCTCACCGTTCAACCCAGCCGAAGAAGACTGGGAGTCATATATCGACAGGTTCCTGATGTTTTTAGAAAGCAACGAACTGCAAGGAATCACTGACCACAAGCCACTGTTAGGGATTCTGGCTGGAGACAGGGCCACCCCCAACATCCTATCTCCAAGGATGACAAGATGGTCAGAAATTCTCGCAGCCTACAATTACAAGCTCATTTATCGACCAGGAAAAGCCATACCCCACACAGACGCATTAAGCCGTTCACCACTGCCAGGTCACAATGACGACCCGGCTCCCACCATGCATACCCTGCAAATTGAAACGATTCCAAATTGGCCCATCACCGCATCAGACATCGCAAGAGAAACAGCTAAAGATGCACTGATGGCCTGAATACTGAACTGGGTAGGACGGGACTGTCCGGAAAACAAAAAACCCGAGATTTTAAACCTTTTAAAAACCGGCAAACTGAATTGTCAATTGAAAAAGGTTGCATATTGTGGGGAGATCGGGTGGTTGTTACAAAAAAATTACAAGAAGACATGCTTAACATGTTGCATGAAGGACACCCGGGCATGGTAAAGATGAAGTCCCTGGCCAGAAGCTACGTTTGGTGGCCAGGAATAGATAAAGACATTGAAACCTGGGTCAAAACATGTAACAAATGCCAGTCATCCAGACCCACTCCCCCATTGGCACCGGTCCTTGACTGGGAGACACCCAGAGGCCCCTGGTCAAGGATCCACATGGACTTTGCCAGACCCACAAAGGGATATACTTATCTAATCATTCTGGATGCCTACTCCAACTGGTTAGAAGTCATCATCGTGAGCTCAACAACAATGGAAGCTGTAACCAAAAAACTAAAGAAACTTTTCACCAGCCACGGTCTACCAGATGTAGTAGTATCGGACAATGGACCACAGTTTACAGCTTTGGCTTTTGAACAATTCCTTGCAGAACAAGGAATAAGACATGCTTTGACAGCGCCAGCTCATCTGATGGCGAACGGAAGAGCGGAACGCATGGTTCATTACACAAAAGAAGCATTAGAAAAGCTGGAAGGAAATGACATGCAAGAAAAAATCAACACCATGCTCACCATACAACACATAACACCATGCACGGCTACAAACAAGAGCCCAACTGAACTGTTAATGGGAAGGAAGTTACGCTCCTACCTGGACAGACTACATCCTACTTACAACCCCAAAAAGCTGCCAGACTCTTCCAGTAAGTACCGCTCCTTTTTGCCAGGCGACCTAGTATATGCAAAAAATCTTACCGGAGAACCACTGTGGTTACTGGCAATGATCACACCGACTAGAAACAGCTGATGGCAGATCATGGAAAAGACACATCGATCAACTAAGGTCACAACACGTCAAATGCAACACCGACATTCCCCGAAACATGGAACAAACTCTTCCACAAGCAATACCAGAAAGTAATAAAAAAACCAGGGAGGGGACCTTTAAATAATAAAGGAAATGAAAAACCCCCAGAAGCCAAAAACCCAGAAAAAAATAAACATTACTTACAATTAGATGATTCCAAAAAGGGAGAGCTGAAGGAGCACCAGGAAAGAAGCAGCCAAGCTGACTCTACCTGCCCGCACAAAATGCAGAGGAACAACAGAGACAATCCAGTCAACCCTACAAGGCACGGCGGGAGCGGCATGGCTGAGGCACCAGTCCAGGAGGTTCCAAGGAGAAGAGTGGGGAGGACAGCAGGCCTGTCTGAACCGGCGGAGACTAACACAGAGACTGAACTGCGCAGGTCAACAAGGACTCACAAAAGCCCCGCCTACTTGCGCAACTATGTCATGTAACATTGAAGCAAACCAAGAGGGGAGGGGTGTAGTGTATTCATGCACAGACTTCTAATACCACATTCCTATTGGTTAGTTAACATAGCTTAACGATTGGTTAATAAAGAGAGTTTCCAATTGGCTGCCTAAGCGGTGGGAAGTTTAAATACATGCCATTAGTTGCGAGCTGCGAGCAGCCACTATAAAAAGGGCTGCTGTGGCTCGAGTTTAGTTGAAGTTACTGGTTGCTAATAAAGAGCTGAATTCAACTCCGGTTTCCGAGTCTGCTTTGTCCTGGCAATAGAACACCATCTACCACTACCAATTGCAATAACCCATTCTGGCACTTATTTATGGAGATTCCCAGTAATGGTTGTCCCAAAGATGCTTTTTTCAAGAGGCAACTGGACTCTCTGGTTTTTCTTTGAAGATGTTTTGCTTCTTCTCCTGAAGAAGCATTTTGGATGAGAAGTGAAACGTCTTCAAAGAAAAAGCAGAAAGTTTGGTTGCCTCTTGAAAAAAAGCACCTTGGGACTATTCTGGAACTTAAGTTCAATCTTCATAAACTTCAGCTGAAATGAAAAATAAGTAAAATATAAAAATCAAATTCAAGTATTTCAATCATTTTGCAATTTCCATCAATTTTTGCAGGAGGTGATTTGATCTAGATTTTGTGAGTCTCTTTTCCAACATCCCCATGGTTCCTTGAAGTACTTAAGCGCTTGCAGTAAGAAGGTGAGGTGAAGAAGGATTCCAATCCCTGATACTGAAAACTTGCTTTAAAAAAACATCACTGCAAGAGTTTGTAGGAATTCAAGGAAATTAATAGGGTCTGCAGAATAATAAAATATTGCTCTTGGGCATTTCTCTTTCATTACAGCACAATTTGTACTGGACTTGTTTTTGATGGAGTCATGCCTCAATTTGCACTATTTAATGGTTTCTCTTGTGTAGCATGTGTTGTGCAAAAAAAAAAAAAAGAGGCAAAGTTTCTTTGGGCTTCTGTCTCTCCTGGCACAGGCAAACCAAACAGTAAAATCTCCATCTGTATTTCTTGTAGTAATAGCCTGCAGTGAGTGTAAATCTGGTGAAAATGTTTATTTTGAAAAAGGAAAACCGTTCTTCTGGTAGAAGCCAATTTGCTGAAAATCTATGTATTCCAGTAATGTTTAGTTTCCAGGCAAGACATGAACAAGAAAGGGTTTTGTTGTTATTATTGTTTAAAAAAATAGTTCAGCTTCTTAAAAGAAATTTGTAAGGTACTGAGGCTGGGTCATAACATGAACAGAAATACAGAGAGAGAACTCTGTGTGTGTGTGTGTGTGTGAGCGAGAGAGAGAGAGAGAGAGAGAAAGAGAGAGAGAGAAAAAAAATTTCTAACACCCCCTTCTTTGTATTGTATTTCCCTCTTCCTTTTTTGTGCCTCATTAGACCATAAACAAGCAGGGCACCTAGATTTTTGAGGCAAGTTATAAATTACCATTATTATTCTTTATTTGCACTATGCCTTCAGGAGCTAAAAAGCTCTGGAAGCCTGGAAGTAATATAAAATCACAATCAATCATTTTTATAAGTCTAGCAGTTTCTATACAGCTACCAAATTGCACAGCTCTTCTCAACTCACTTGAAGTGAATAGGCTTCATTTTGTGACTTTCAAAAGACATCCAGAATAGAGAAGAGGAAACTGCTCCTGCTGGTTTTCAAAAGTATTTGTAATTTGTGAGGGTTGAAGCTGACAATGTTTGAATGTTACCAAAGCCAGCTTCTTTCCTCTAGCTTCTTTGTTAACCTCTCTCTCTCTCTCTCACAAAGTAAAAAAACCATAATCCATAATCCAAAACCAAAAACCATAATTATAGAAAAATCATAATCCCCTGGTGAAATCCCAAGGAAACTACCTATCCTTGCTTCTATTTTGAGAAAGAAGAATAAAATCATAGTTATAAAAGAATTTTGATAAAGATACCAAGTGTCATTTCCTATGCCATAACCAAGAGGATTATGCACCAATCCATGACTCTCTGGTAAAAAAAAAAAAAGGTGTTTTAGTATTACTTGTCTCATAAAAAATCTGTTTGGATTGAATTTATATTTTTCCCATTGGAAGAGTCAGGAACTGTAATAGTCAGTGATAAGATGGAGTGTAATTAAAACCACAGACTCATTTCAAGCAGATTTGACTTGCCTCCATTTGACACAAAAGAGTAAGAAAATCTGGTCAATATCAACACTACATTCAATTCTGCTGTTTTCAGGCAATTTTTCAGCATCTGTTTTTTTTTTTAAAAAAAAAACTTTAACAGATTAACAGAGTTGGAAAGCAGAGATGGTATTCAGCAGGTTCTGACCAGTTCTAGAGAACAGATAGTGGAAATTTTGAGTAGTTCGGAGAACCAGCTAATACCACCTCTGACTGGAGATTTTACAGTATCCTTCCCCTGCCACACTAACTAAGCCACGCCCACAGAATCAGTAGTAAAAAAAATTGAATCCCACCACTGGTTGGAAGGGACATTGTAGGTCATCTATTTATTTTTATTTGTATTTATTTATTTGTCAAGCAATTATAAGATAACAGGTATAAGTATAAACATAGTTATGAATACATGAAATGGATAAATATAAGAAAAATAAAAAGAAACAATAGGACAGGGACAGGAGACACGTTGGTGCGCTTATGCACGCCCCCTACAGACCTCTCAGGAAAGGGGTGAGGTTAATAGTAGACAGTCTAAGGTTAAAGTTTTTGGGGTTTGGGGAAAAAACCACAGTCAGGTAGAGTATTCCAGACATTGACCACTCTGTTACTAAAGTCGTATTTCCTGCAATCAAGTTTGGTGTGGTTAACCTTGAGTTTGTATCTATTGTGTGCTCTTGTATTGTTATGATTGAAGCTGAAGTATTCATTGACAGGTAGGACATTGCAATGTATGATTTTATATACCATACTTAGATTGGACCAAAGGCGGCATAGTTCTAGGTTTTCTAGGTCTAGAATTTCAAGTCTGGTGGCATAAGGTATTCTGCAACGAGTAGTCAAGTGGAGAATTCTTCTTGTGAAATATTTCTGGACTTTCTCAACTGTGCTAATATTAGATACGTATTGTGGGTTCCAGACTGATGACCTGTATTTGAGTATTGGTCTAGCAAATGTTTTATATGCTCTAGTTAGTAGTGTGATATTACCAGAGGAAAAGCTTTGTAGGATTAGGTTAATAACTCTTAATGCCTTTTTGGCTATGTAGTTACAGTGGGCTCTAGCACTTAGATCATTAGAGAAGAGTACTCCAAGGTCCTTGACAGAGTTTGGATCATCAACAAGGTCTTGACTATTCAGCCTGTATTTTATTTTCTGATTTTTTTTTGCCAATATGAAGGACAGAGCATTTATTTTTTGAGATTTGAAGTTGACATTTGTTTGACCATTCTGATACATAGTCAAGGTCTTTTTGAAGAGTAGCAGTATTGTCTTTGGTGTTGAATAGCTTTACATCACCAGTGAAGAGAATGCAGTTGCTCTTAATATGATCACAGAGGTCATTTATGTAGAGTATGAAGAGAGTTGGTCCTAGAACACTGCCTTGGAGGACACCACTTTTGACAGGTACAGAATTTGATAGGATGCTCCCAATTTTTGACCATTTGTTGTCTGTTTGACAGGAATGCTCCTATCCAGTTATGCAAGCTTCCAGACATACCATAAGATTTTAGTTTTAGGAGTGGTTTGTTGTGTACCACTGAATCAAAGGCTTTACAGAAGTCTATGTAGATTGCATTTATTGTTTTGCCCTGATCTAGTTGTGTAGTCCATATGTTTTTGCAATGTAAGAGTTGCAGATTACAGGATAGTTTTTTTTTCTGAAACCAAATTGTTTATTAGAGAGTAGGTTGTTTGTTTCTAAGTGGAGGAGAATGGATTGGTTAATAATTGATTCCATGACTTTACAGGTAATGCAGCATAAAGAGATTGGTCTGTAATTTTCAATTAGGCTGGGGTTTCCCCTTTTGAAGATGGGGATGACCATGGCTTGTGACCATAGTTTTGGCAAGGAGCTGATCCTGAAAGATTTTTCAAAGATTATGCTTAGACGTTCAGCTATGGCAGTGGACAGCTTTTTTAAGAAGGCACATATTCCATCGAGTCCAATAGATAGAGATAGTTTATGATTGTGTAGTGCTTTTTCAATATAGTCTTCTGTAAAATCAATATGTATTAGATCATTGTAGTTGTCTGTGGTTCAACTAGGAAATACTGGGCATGATCCATTGCTGTTTACAATACTGAGCCAAAGAATATATTAAAGAGGTTGGCTTTAATGGTGTTATCATTGCAGTCTTTACCATTAGGTCCTTTCAGCGGTGGGATGGACCTTGAGTTTTTTAGTTTGTTGTTTACAAAATTGTAGAAAGTGCGGGTAGAATTGGTGCGTAGAAGGTTTTCCTCTTGTTGAATGTGATAATTGGTACATTCAGTCTTTATCTGGTGGCATAAATTTTTGTATTGGCTTTTGAAGTTGGCAACATGACCAGATTTGTTTTTCCGTGAAAGTGATTTTTTTTTTTTGGATTGAAGCTTCCTTATTGTTATGGGCAATCTGTTTTTTTTTCTGGTTTTGGGAGTTGTTATCTAGTCCAACATTCCTGCCCAAGCAGGAGAACCCACACCTTTTCTGACAGATGGTAGTCCAGTCTCTTCTTGAAAGCCTTCAGTGATGAAGCTCCCACAACTTCCAACGGCAAGCTGTTCCATTGATTGATAGCTCACTAGAGGTGCTATTCAACTGATTTGCACCTATTCGGGTGAACTGGTAGCAGTTATTTGGCATGGGACACCAAACCAGTGGCAATCCCTGGCTGGCCACGCCCCCAACCCAGTCACCCGGTCGCTCATTTGCAATCTCTCTCCTAGCTTTCCATTCTCCACATCTTCTTTCTCCCCAGGGAAAAGGAAGAAAGACATGGACGCTGCAAGTATCGCTTTCCCCCTGTGAGTTAAAGTGCCTGGAGTGAGAAAGAGCATGGTCTGACAGAGGGGGTGGGGGTGAATCAAGCCTTGGAACACTTTTGCAATGTAAAAGAAATGCATTTTAGAAGGTCTTTTAAAAACTTCTCCAAAGATTCCCCATGGATGCTGCAAGTATCGCTTTCCCCTTGTGAGTTAAAGTGTGGAGTGAGAAGGAGTGCGGGCTGACAGAGGGGGTGGGAGTGAATCGAGCCTTGGAGAAATTTAAAGGAGCTGCTTTCAAAATGCTTGTCTTTTAAGTGCTTTGTGTGTGTGTGTGTGTGTGTGTGTGTGTGTTTGTGTGTATGAGAGAGGGGAAGAGAGAGAGAGAGAAAGAGGGAGGAAAGAAAAAAATAGGAAGAGAGAGAGATAAAACTCTGTGCTATTATTTTTAATTGTTCCATTATTTATCATGTGTTAATATTTTACACTGTCCGTACACCTAGAGTGATTTTTCTGCCTTTTTTTTGCCCAGGCCTACCACATATTTTTCAGGGTTTACATGCATTCAATGTCAATAGTCCGGAGCATAAAATACACATGTGTTAACAAGAGTTGAAAGGGACCTTGGAGGTCTTCTAGTCCAACCCCCAGCTCAGGCAAGAAAACTGAGGATGCCAAACTCTGAGGAGAATTTCTGGGAAAGGTGTCAGAATAATACTTAGAAGGGACCTTGGGGTGAACCCTATACCATTTCAGAGAAATGGCTGTCCAGTCTTTTCTTTAAAACTTCCAGTGATTGAACACCCAGAACTTCTGGAGACTGGCAGTTCCACTGGTTAATTGTTCTCACTCTCAGGAAGTTTCTCCTTAGTTTTAGGTTGCTTCTCTCTGTTCAGTTTCCATCCATTGCTTCTTGTTTGCATTCTGCTTCTTTGGAAAATACATTGTCACTCTTTCTTTGTGGCAGCCCCTTAAAAGCCTGTTGCCAAGCACACTCTTGAGTGAAGCATGTGAGCCATTTCCTCCTTTCAGTGGTCCATGAAAGTACATCTATAGTATGCAGATAATAAAGTCAAAAAAGGTGAACAACATTTTTACAGAACTATAGATAAGTTGAGGCTGGGTGACAAGGAATGGCTGGGAGAGGAAGGGCCAGGTGAGGTACCCCTTGATGTGAGTGACATTGAGTTGGCCATGCCCACCCACTCACATGACCACCAAGCACGCCCACCCAGTCACATGACCACTAAGCCACACCCATCCAGTCCAGACTACCAAGCCATGCCCACCAAATAAGCCACACCCACAGAACCGGTAATAAAATATTTTGAATTCCACCACTGGCTCTCACTGTCAGAAAAGTTTTCCTTATTTCCAGGTTGAATCTCCCTTTGTCCAGTTTCCATCCATTATTCCTTGTTTTGCCTTCAGGTGCTTTAGAAAGAAGGCTTGACCCCCTCCTCTGTGTGACAACTCCTCAAATATTGGAACACTGCTATCATGTCACTGCTATCATAATTTGAAAGTTTACAAGATTGATACTACATGGAACAAAACTGTAATCTAGATGTTCTGCTTCAAATACCATGAAGCTTCCCCCCAAAAGAAAAACAGATCATGAGAGGATGCTGTTAGGGATATACCCTAATGCAGTTAGCAAATCATCAATCCAGCAAACCAGCAATCGTCAGCAATCCAGCAGGTTCTCTTGCTCCCTCTTATGGCGGTTTCAAAACCGCACCCAAAATTACATGCTTTGCAGTTTAAAGTGACACACACTTAAACTTACTATCATAGTTTATTATATTATTTTACCCAAACTACGTTAGGTAACCTTGTTATTCCTAACAGATGCGTAGCATCCCAGACAATACTGCAGACCCGACTGAAGCATCACTTATATATTATGTATAGCTATATATAGATTCTGTAAATATTTTTTTCTGTAAATTACTTACTATTCTGCATAATTTAAACAGCTACTCTTGCTTATTTTTTTCTGTGAAAGTTTCTATAGTGTTAGAAAAATGTATTTAATGTTTGTTTGTATACATAAATTAAATACATTTGTCTAACACGATGTTCTTTTTTGCTGAAAAAGGCTACCAAACCTTGTCTTAAAGATTCACATCCCTATTTTCATGGGCTAAGAATCATTTCTTCAGACATAGAAGTCTTAATTAGCTTAAAACTGAAAGGAAGTCTGTTTTATTGCCAATATTACAGGTGAAACTCGAAACATTAGATTATCATGCAAAAGTTCATTTATTTCAATAATGAAACTTAAAAGGTGAAAACAATATATGAGATAGACTCATTACATGCAAAGCAAGATAGTTCAAGCCATGATTTGTCATAATTGTGATGATTATGGCTTACAAATCATGAAAACCCCAAGTCCACAATCTCAGAAAATTAGAATATTACATTTAATCAATAAAACAAGTATTGTATATAGAACAATATCGGACCTCTGAAAAGTATAAGCATGCATATGTACTCAGTACTTGGTTTGGGCCCCTTTTGCAGCAATTACTGCCTCAATGCGGCATGGCATGGAAGCTATCAGCCTGTGGCACTGCTGAGGTGTTATGGTAGACCAGGATGCTTCAATAGCGGCCTTCAGCTCTTCTGCGTTGTTCGGTCTCATGTCTTTCATCCTTCTCTTGGCAATGTCCCACAGATTCTCTATGCGGTTCAGGTCTGGTGAGTTTTTTGGCCAATCAAGCACAGTATTCCCACAGTCATTGAAACAGGTTTTGGTGCTTTTGGCAGTGTGGGCAGGTGCCATGTCCTGCTAGAAATGAAGTCAGCATCCCCATAAACCTCATCTGTGGAAGGAAGCATGAAGTGCTCCAAAATCTCCTGGTAGACAGCTGCGTTGACCCTGGATTTAATGAAGACAGTGGACCAAAACCAGCAGATGACATGGCTCCCCAAATCAACACAGACTGTGGAACTTCACACTGGACTTCAAGCATCTTGCAGTGTGTGCCTCTCCATTCTTCCTCCAGACTCTGGGTCCTTGGTTTCCAAATGAGATGCAAAAGTTGCTCCCTTCAGAAAAGAGGACTTTGGACCACTGAGCAACAGGCCAGTTCTGTTTTTCTTTAGCCCAGGTAAGATGCTTCCAATACTGTTTGTTGTTCAGGAGTGGCTTGATAAGAGGAATACAACATTTGAAGCCCATGTCCAGGATCCATGTCTTGATGCACTGACTCCAGCCTCAGTCCACTCCTTGTGAAAGTCTCCCAACACTTTTGAATGGCCTTTTCCTGACAATCCTCTCCAGGCTGCAGTCATCCCTGCTGCTTGTGGACCTTTTTCTTCCACACTTTTCCCTTCCGCATAACTTTCTATTAATGTGCTTTGATACAACACTTTGGGAACATCCAACTTCTTTTGCAATTACCTTTAGAGGCTTTCCCTCCTTATGGAGGGTGTCAATGATGGTTTTCTGCCCAACTGTCAGGTCAGCAGTCCTTCCCATGATTGTGATTCCTACTGAACCAGACTGAGAGACCATTTAAAGGCTCAGGAACCTTTTGCAGGTGTTATGGCTTAATTCACTGATTAGAGTGGGACACTTTGAGCCTAGAATATTGCACCTTTTCACAATATTCTAATTTTCTGAGATTGTGGATTTGGGGTTTTCATGAGCTGTAAGCCATAATCATCTCAATTATGACACATCAGGGCTTGAACTATCTTGCTTTGCATGTAATGAGTTTATCTCATATATTAGTTTCACCTTTTAAGTTGCATTCCTGAAATAAATGAATTTTTGCATGATATTCTAATTTTTTGAGTTTCACCTGTACAGTATACATGACATTGCTAATGAGATAATTTTCATTTCATACAAATTCTATATTTCATTTGCTGGTTATAGCCACCATGTCTAAATATACCTGCAATATAAGATAATATTTCTTGCATGTGTTCAAATATCTCCTCTCTGCTAAAAGCTATACTATGTTAGTCTTTAGCACCTGAAATAAAAATCACAGGTAATTTTTGACAAATTACAAACTTACAGATTACAAAACCAAAATGTCATCTAGGTTGCTAGAGTTTTTTTCAAAAGTTGTCAGAAATGAAATGATGGATTCTAAAACTGTACTGAACTCTCGAATAAACTCTCTAGGAACTGATATATGATGACTTGATAAGTAGATATGGAAAGCAACCGAGCCTTCAAGGATCAATATCCCAACCTTCACAGTACTTTGTATTTCAAAATCTATGCTTTTTATTCAGTACTTTATGGATAAGGACATGAAAATTGGTGAAAAGGTGCAAAGGAACTTTAGGCCCAGATTTCTTCTGAAACAAATTGACCTGTTCAATGTTCCCTTTCCCTAAATGTTCCCTTTTCAAAACGATTGGATTTCAGGGAAATATGACTTCATTCTTTGGTATACATTTTCAAAATGGCTAATTTTAAAATTCAGTGGTTTCCATTTCAGTGCTTTTCCTAATGTCTCTTATGGAACATGCAACGCATGAATTACCCTGCAACAGTTTGCAGAATGAACTGGTTTGGAATACTGCTGACAAAAAACTTGCAGTTGTGGGGGTTTTTTTCCTCCCTTTTTTTACCCTCATGAGAAGAAATTGGATTTTGTAGGGAAAAAAAACACAGTAAGATCACTATAAATATTCTTTGGGGGGTGGGGGAGAGAACTTCAAATCTCAGAAAGGAATCATGGATGGAAGAATAAAGCTATGCTTTATTCAGCAAGAACCTTCTTCCTGAAATTTAGTTCCTCTGCTATCAAAAATAGGCAAAGAATCACACAGCTGGCAATCATAAGAAACCTTTTTCATATATAATGTTTCCTGATGCTGATAATAGGATATGACATCATTCAAATAGCACTATAAGGTGGGAAGATGATACTCCCACTGGGAAACCTTATCGGTTGCCAATTCCAGTTACAGTCAAGTTAAGTAGCTCTTCAGGAAGCTCCCTCCCACTCTTGATAATTCTGGGAATATTTCTGATTCCCTAGGAAAATATTTAAAATATTCTCCACTCCACCTTGCAAAAGGAGAATGAGAGCTATGAAAGCAGAGGCAGTTTACATAGAATCATACTTATATCATGCAGGGGCTATCCCATTATTCTCTAAAACAACTTTCTCTAATTAGATCTATATTGATTAGGAATGATGAAGGTTGGTATCCATCACCTCTAGAAGGTATCAAATTGTGGAAAGATTATAAAACTAATATCAAAATGCTGGAGAAGAGAGAGGCTATTCAACCTAAACATCTGTGATACTACAGTTACTAAAATTAAAAGTCCTGCAGCAAACAAAAACAAAAAATAATGTTATGCAGGTATTAGAGCACTTAACTAAATCTATTTGCAACTAAGGAGACTTACAGGTGAAACTCAAAAAATTAGAATATCATGCAAAAGTTCATTTATTTCAGGAATGCAACTTAAAAGGTAAACCTAATATATGAGATAGACTCATTACATGCAAAGCAAGATAGTTCAAGCCATGATGTATTATAATTGAGATGATTATGGCTTACAGCTCATGAAAACCCCAAATCCACAGTCTCAGAAAATTAGAATATTATGAAAAGGTTCAATACTATAGGCTCAAAGTGTCGTACTCTAATCAACTAATTAAGCCATAACACCTGCAAAGGGTTCCTGAGCCTTTAAATGGTCTCTCAGTCTGGTTCAGTAGGAATCACAATCATGGGAAGGACTGCTGACCTGACAGTTGGGCAGAAAACCATCATTGACACCCTCCATAAAGAGGGAAAGCCTCAAAAGGTAATTGCAAAAGAAGTTGGATGTTCCCAAGGTGCTGTATCAAAGCACATTAATAGAAAGTTATGTGGAAGGGAAAAGTGTGGATGACAAAGGTCCACAAGCAGCAGGGATGACTGCAGCCTGGAGAGGATTGTCAGGAAAAGGCCATTCAAAAGTGTTGGAGACTTTCACAAGGAGTGGACTGAGGCTAGAGTCAGTGCATCAAGAGCCACCATACAGATGGATCCTGGACATGGGCTTCAAATGTCGTATTTCTCTTGTCAAGCTGCTCCTGAACAACAAACAATGTCAGAAGCATCTTACCTGGGCTAAAGAAAAACAGAACTGGTCTGTTCCTCAGTGGTCCAAAGTCCTCTTTTCTGATAAGAGCAACTTTTGCATCTCATTTGGAAATCAAGGACCCAAAATCTAGAGGAAGAATGGAGATGCACATACTGCAAGATGCTTGAAGTCCAGTGTGAAGTTTCAACAGTCTGTGTTGATTTGGGGAGCCATGAGATGCTGACTTCATTTTCCAGCAGGACTGGGCACCTGCCCATACTGCCAAAAGCACAAAAACCTGTTTCAATGACTGTGGGATTACTGTGCTTGATTGGCCAGAAAACTCACCTGACCTGAAGCCCATACAAAATCTATGGGGCATTGCCAAGAGAAAGGATGAGAGACATGAGACCGAACAATGCAGAAGAGCTGAAGGCCGCTATTGAAGCATCCTGGTCTTCCATAACACCTCAGCAGTACCACAGGCTGATAGCTTCCATGCCATGCCGCATGGAGGCAGTAATTGCTGCAAAAGGGCCCCAAACCAAGTACTGAGTACATATGCATGCTTATACTTTTCAGAGGTCCGATATTGTTCTATATACAATACTTGTTTTATTGATTGAATGTATTCTAATTTTCTGAGATTGTGGATTTGGGGTTTTCATGATAATTCCATAATCATCACAATTATGACAAATCACAGCTTGAACTATCTTGCTTTGCATGTAATGAGTCTATCTCATATATTGGTTTCACCTTTTAAGTTGCATTACTGAAATAAATGAACTTTTGTATGATATTCTAATTTTCTGAGTTTCACCTGTAAACACACAATAGATTTTCCATACGATGTTATTTTTCCTGACACATCTCTTGGGGTTGTTGTGAGGATAAAAAGAAAAGAAAGGAAGAAAGGATATGCAAAAATTTTAATTTTTAATTGTGGAAATGCTTCCAGCAAAAAATACTTGATTTATTTTTGACACAGAACACTTATCATTGATCTAATGGCTTCACAAGGCTTCAGAAAGGTGCCCACAATCTTGATTGGTTTTTTTATCATTAATACTAGTACAACCCTAGTCTGATAATAAACTGTGCAAGATCTTCCAATTTTAGAAGTCCTCTTGATCCATAGTCAAATCAGCAAATCAGACAAGAGATAAGATCCGTTAAGTGTACAGTTTCACATTTGACATGAATGTTATTGATTCTCTTTTAAGAAGGAATCAATAAGGCCTTTAGCACTTACATGAATCAACTTCTTTCACAAGCCCATTCATTTATTTTCTTTTAACATGATATAAGCGTCATTAATAAAGAGTCTGTCAGAGGAATTGGGGAGGAAGAATATTTTTTTTAAAAAAATGCCTTATAGCAAAAACAGAGTTTATCTTATCAAGTTCATATATAACTATAAGATTAAAGTAAATATGCTGTCAAATTGAGTCTGATTTGACAAGTTTACTTTGCAACATTAGAGGAGTGATATGCCACTGCCCTTTTCTATGATATTTTTCTATTTCCCAGTCTAGTTTACAGCCAATATTCCCTGGACCAACCAGACCCAGTCCTGCTTAGCTTCTAAGCTCAAACTGAAGAACCATATATAGATATACATTGTACTAAAGGGAAAGGAGGAAATTCAAACAAAAAGAAGTGATATGTGTGTCCCAGCAGCATCCTGAGATCACAAAATAGAGAACTGACCAGTTTTCTGAGACCATAAAAGAAATTCAACCCCCTTTATTATCAGTCAAATGAATTGGTCCAGTGAATGGCTAGCTTCCATAAGGAAGCTATGCAAAGGGACTGGGCTTTTCCAGTCATACCTACTATGGGCAAACAAAGAGAAAGAATAAAGAACAATACACTGTGCAGATCATCACTACAGAGGAAAAGGATCATTAGAGGCCGTGGAAGATAACTGCCCAATTCTCATGATTCAAAGTCATAAGCTTCAGCTAAAGTAAATAAATTAAAAAATCAAGTCCAATCACTGCAATAGTTTGATTGTAACTAAAAATTAAGTGACAGTACTGCCGTGATATACCCACTTGAAATATTCAAGTGGAGGCTAGACTGCCATCCATCTGGCAGGGGGCATCTGTGAGTGGAAGGGAATACAAAACATCATCATTGTGACATATTCATGCAGTTGTAACATTATCATGTGTGTTGTAAATAAAATGTGATAGAAGATTGATTGCTTCACCCCTCTCTCCTGAAAGACCTATGGAATACACCTGGGATGCCTGAATTAATAATCTGAATGTGGATTGGACCTGATGGTCCAAATGCCATTTTCCAAGTCTATGGTTTTATTTTTGTTTTTTTTTAAATGTTAAAAATATGCCTTCCTATCTGCCTCTGATTTCTTTTCAAAATGTGATGTAGCAGCTGCAAAAATTCTCCCTTGGTAAAGAAGCTGTTGTTATTTGTTCAAAAATTACTTTCGAGAAACATTGGAAATGGATCTCCAAATACCTTCTTGACTCCTTCATCCTGTTTTTTGATTTTAGAAACTGAATAAAGAGAAAGAAATAGACAAGAGTAGATGAAGAACAGCTCTTTCCAAAACTTTTTTAGTTTTTTTTCAAAAAATAATTGAAATGCATACATCTCTACTACTCTACTACTCTAAGATGTATTAACTACATACATTTGGCTTGTGTTTATGGATTTTTGAAGATTTCTTTAAATAGCTTTGGTCTGATGAATGGAAGCTTCCTGCTCTGAATTGTAGTCATCTTTCAAATACCCTTGTTTTACCCATTCTTATTTTGGTTTATATTGCTTAAATTATTAATTTCCAGATATCAGCAAACAGAGTTGTGCTCTTGAAACTTCTATTATAGGATCAAGCTCAGAAGAAATAATTCTTCTATATCCTGCTTTGGTCAGATTATTCCTAGAACATTTATTTCAGAGTACAGTTTAGGAAAGGAATGGGCAAAATAGAGTATGTTCAGAAGGGAACAATTAATTAAAGAATTAATATATTAGCAATTAATATAAGGTTCCTATAAAAGGGGGGAAAGCACAAGTTTATATGAAACAGCTGAAAGCTTTGGATATGTTTAACCTTGACAAGAGAAAAGAGAAAGAAGACACAATAGCTGTCTTCAATTATCTGGTTGGTTATCATGTAAAAGATGGTGTAGAATTGTTCCCGAAAAGGGAACAAAGAACAATGGATTTAATTACAAATTTAGCTGGATATCAGGAAAATTTTTCTAACAGTAAGAGTTGATTAACAATAGAGAAGACTGCCTGGGAAGTGGCAGACCCTTCTTTGCAGGAAGTATAAACTGGATGGCCATCTGGTCGAGATGCTGAAGCAGTAGATTCCTGTATTGTGTAGTTAGTTGAACTAAATAATTTCCAAGGTCACTTCCAACCCTTACATACTAATGTTATTTCTTCCATTCCTTTTGTGGAGGAGGGAGGGCGAAAGAGTTATCGTTCCCTGCTGTTATGCTAAGAATTATCTAATATTAAGCAATTGTTCTTTGCAACTGTATTTTTCTCTAACAAAGTTCTCCCTGTAACACATCATTTTTTTAAAAAATAACAGGGAATAAATCTGTGGATAAAACCTTTTTTGTATGTGCTCCATAAACTAGGTTTTTGTTGTTGTTGTTTTTTACATTAAACCAGATGGTAGTTGCCTAATTCTTTCATTCTGATATTTTTGCAGCACAGAAGGACAATTAAAGGAAGCTTACTCTGTGGGAATCGAGGTGGATTGTCATTGACATCAGTCAGGGTGATATTCACCATGGTGGTTCCTGATAATCCGCCCATCTGGCCCCCCATATCCTTTGCTTGGATAACAACCTGATATTGCTCTCTATTTTCTCTGTTCATATTTGGCAGAGCTGTTCTAATAATGCCTGAAAAAGAAACAATGAAAAATTTGTCATCATTCTGTATGAAACAATATGTCTATTATTTAGAAAATATATATATTTAATGTCAAGCACAGTTTAATGAATACATTGAACACATAAATTATAAGTAGGTGATAGTGGTAATTATATATTAGGTAGCAGTTTATGCATTAAACAGCAATTCTGAGTCTGCAAGTTCAGATACTAAAGGAATATTTTTGAATGGTCTGCATATTAAGAGGAACAACCACCTATTTAAAGCAGTAAACTAGTAAAAAAGGAAGATAATTTTTGCATAACATACTCCCTCCTGTGTTTATTTTAGTAAATGCAGGGAACTATTGAGAAAGAAGGGAAAGTATAATTCATCAACTATCTGAAATGCCACTATCACTTCATTATGCACAATGTACCCAACTTCTCTCCTATATATTCCTTTTTTTTAGTTACTATTATTAATCTTTGTCTTTGACTGCTCTTCTCATTTTTACATTATAAAGACTTTTTAACAAGTGACAGATCTCCTGAATCCATTTTTTTTCACATCTGGAGTATTGTTTTCAGTCCATCTTAGATGAACCCGTGGCTTGACAAGATCAGAATTGTCTACAAGTGTCAAATTCCATATTTTTGAAATATAACTCAGTATTACATTTACATTTTTAACTACAATGTTCTTTCACAATGGTTACATTGATATATACATAGTTATGGCTCACATATTTCAGCTAGTTTAGAAAATCTTCTGATTCCAAAGGAGCTGCTAAGTCATTCATATAAAATTTGAACACTGCTGGAGCCAAAACATACCTTTTCTCCCTCCATGTTGTTTGATGGGATTGAATTAGTTAAGCACTATTGGGACTATATCAAATCTGCCAAAAGGACTTAAGAGTATAATTGCATTATGAGAAAAAAAACCTGCCTTCTGACAGTTCAGGATTCAGTTATCTTTCCCCATAAAATACTCCACAAATAGAGTCTCAAACTGCTTTAAGTCACAAAAAGATTATGTTTTACTCCTCAGGAATATTTTTCTGTGAAATGGTATAAGATCAGACAGTGATCTAATATAGAATGACTTGCTCTGAATTCAGCTTGCTGAGTTCCCAAGTTTTTACAGTCTATTGGTCACATTTCTAACTTATTTAAGAAATACATAGCTTAAAATTTGCATACTATTGATAACAAACCAAAGGGGCAATAGTTGGAAAGGTGTTTTGGAAATCTTTCTTTTTTGCTTTAAAAATATATTTTTATTAAACATATTTCATTATTTTATATCACATTTACAATTTTTGCAGCGCTCCAGCGTAGCTGATATTCATATATACATATACATATACATATACATATATATATATATATATATATATATATATATATATATATATATATACACACACATATCAGTTATATTCCTTTTTCTTCCTTTAACTATATATATTGCCTTTACGTTTAATGTACCTCTTAAATTACCTTTATATTTGATCTTTACTTCTATTTTCTAACCATTTATACCATGTGTTCCAGACCAAGTAATATTCCATTTCTCCTCTTTCTTTTAATTCCAACGTTAGTCTGTCCATCTCAGCACAATCTAACACCTTTTTTATCACCATTCCCTCAGAGGGCATGCTATCTAGTTTCCAGTTTTGCACATACACAATCTTTCTTAAACAAAAGTACTACAAAAGAGTTTAACTATTTTTCAAGCTAAGTTCCACTGATTTTCTGAAACTGGATACTTATTTTACTTATTCCATGCATCATATATATATCACTGTTATTAAGTTTCAACACTTTTTGAAGTTTTCTATAGAATTGAATTGCAGGTTTTCCTTCAGATATACCATATTTTAAATATCTGTATCGTTTGATAATATGTAAATCATATATAGTACCAAGCACAGGATTTAGATAAATTATATTCCAAATTTAGGGTCCTTGTTGCTCTCTAAACATGGTTGTTTTCTTGCAGATGTCTGCAAGAAAACAATTATGTTTAGAGAGCAACGAGGACACCTCATTTCAACCCTGAACTACAAATAATTTCCTTTATATTAAAAATTTCCCAGAATTCTTGAAATGGTCATTATTAATCCATTTTTATGGTATGAATCCTTTGTTTAGCCCTTTTCCTCTAGGTTCAGATTAGGAAAAAACAATTTCTTGGGTAAATCCAGATCAAAATTTCACTGCTACCCAATTACTACCCAGATCTGAATTTTGTTATAGTAATTAAGTAACATTTTCCCATTTACTTTAAGAGAATTTAAGCTATTTTGAATATGACATGCAGCTGAACAATAATGTGAATACCATCTTCTGGCAAGGCAGAAATATTTAATTAAGAACAATAACTACAACACCACCTGTTTCTGGCTCCACAGAGAAATATGGCTGGCCCTGAAGTATGCTGTAGATAATTCTGGCACTATTTCCATATGAAGGGTCATCAGCATCAGTGGCTGTGACTTGAACAACAGAAGTACCTGGAAAATTCAAATTGAAATTAATTAGGTATCATGTCAAAAACAATTTGGTTTTTTCTACTGTTGCTTTATTTGTGAAAACATTTATCAACATTATATTTTGACCAGAGAGTTGAGAGACCTATAGATAATTATATTATCTTTACAGAAATAAGAATGTAAATACCTCAGCATCAGATATTCATGAGATTCATGCTGCTTACTAAAAGCTGTAGTTCTTTTCCCATTTTATCTTCTTTCTTCATAGTAGTAGTGCCTTTTTCAAACCATATCCTGGAAGGTTCAGAATTGCATACATTTCACTGAAAGTCTCCCTCCCTCCCTCTCTGTTTTTCCTCCAGTCAGTCCTTTGAGAAAAAAATAAATAAAATAAAAGTATCCCTTTTCCAGAACTTTGCTAGCTGAGGCACCATTTTTAGTGATAGGTCATATTTTCTCCAATTTCTAAAAAATAAAAGTCACCATTATTTCAGTATGTCATTTCTATGTTGTTTCCAACATTTAGGTCTCAAAACTCTGAGAACATCTTTAGTATGTTCACACCACGTATGTTCCTTTTTGACACATTATCAACAGGCAGGGTGGGAATGTTGCAAGGAAAAAAGAAATGCTATTGCTTTTCGGGCATTCTGTGACTTTAGTAATATTTAGTGGACAAAGATCTTTGGCCATGTTTCACCACCAATATAAATGTTGCTTCCTGAGACAAGGAGATTTTCTTTATATATTATATAAAATAATATGTGTATTATTGGTTCTTGATGTGTATATATACTTGGGTAATAAAAGCAGAGATACATACTTATCTAAAGCCTTGAAAAAAGTCAGGGAATGTAATGCCAAAGTACACATGAAGTATTTATGTTCCTTGAAGAGATGTTGGCAGCCCCTGCCTCTGAACTTGTTATGTACTTTTGAAAGAGTTTCTTTCTATTCTAGCATTTTTGGTAATTACCAAATAACCAACATGAAAACAGAGGGTGCTTCATTTCAAAGATGGCTGAAAGTTGATATCAACATGCCATAAATCACTAGGAAGGAAAGGCCTTAAAAGCTTGCAAGCTTCTAATTCAATATTCCACCTTACCTACTACTGAATGGCTAACCATCTCTGTTTTAAAAGATAAGGAATAATAGTGGAAAAAACTTCTTCAGAAATGTTATTCAAAGAGGTATCTCACACAAGAAGTGCAGTGGTAGCTAACTGAAGGTGTTTGAGGCTGGTTAAGATATATTTCTCCTGGATTATTTTGTGAATAAGCCATAACAGTTTAATGTATAGAAGAAACTTGCTATAATCATGGAAGTAAATTCGGCAAGAATGGGAAACCTTTGTATTTTTTTTCTCTTTCCTATGCTGGTATACCTCTTTTTTCTATTTTCTATTTCTGTTCAAACTCTGGCAATTTAGAAACAATGGGAAAAAAAGTCCAAGAAAATCTTCATCACTACCCCACCCACACGTTTGATAAAAGCACACCAGGAAGGCACAAATTACTTTATCAGAGATAAATGTCTGATAATTAAAGCAGAAGATGGGTTTCAACCATTTAATAAAATTGCAAGGAATAATTTGGTCAGTTTTAAAGGCACAGTGAATTCTCCCCTGTAGCTTTCTTGCCTTCCATTTCCCCATGCTAATCACTTGGAAAGCTAATCCATGCTGATCAATTTGAATACATTAAGAGCTTTCCTTTCTATTTCATCTCTATCTTTAGCCGTTTTAGAAACTGCACAGCCTTCAAAGACCTCTGAGTTAAATTTAACTGAAACTCCTGACTCAGCCTTCCAGCAGTACCCTGCTTGTTATATTTCTGCATATTATACTTACCTTTCTAGAGAATTATTTCATTTTTGCCTGCCAGCCATGCTTTTATCCCTGTCAGTGGTGTGCTCATGTGCATTGCATTGTAAAGCTCTCAGCCCCTATGCAAAGCATTCAAGCATTTCAGAAGGAATTTCCAAACTGTGTAGTACTATTTTCCATTCCTTTTTTTTCAGCTGGAGCTTTATCTAAATTCATCAAGGAACAATCTTTTAAGAAACTATCATTTTTTCCTCAGTGGTGGGATTCAGTGGCAGGGGAAGGATACTGTAAAATCTCCAGTCAGAGGAGGTATTTGCCAGTTCTCCAAACTATTCAAAATTTCCGCAACCGGTTCTCCAGAACTGGTCAGAACCTGCTGAATACCATCTGTGATTTTTCTGGATAATACTGTATATAATATTAAGTTCCACTGGTTAATTGTTCCCACTGTTAGGAAGAACAATTAACCAGTGGAACAACTTTTCTTCAGAAGTTGTAGGTGCTTCATCACTGGAATTTTTAAGAAAAGACTGGACAGCTACCTGTCTGAAATGGTATAGGCCCTATACATAGGTTCTCCTGCTTGAGCAAGGGAACTCCAAGGTCCCTTCCAGCTCTATTCTGATTGATTGATTGATTGAGCAATTGAAGTGATATTACTCAAAGAAAAGCAAAATTCAATAGATTTTACTTTCCTTCTTTCTTGAAATTTAGAAAAATGTAGTGAGTTAATGTGGCCAGTGTGAAAATATCAGGCTCCAAAACCATGACAGATACACAGCGTTACTTCTAAGCAGTTTCCTTAATTGTTCCTCATCTATAGATAGAATAGATAGAATCTTGCCCAATTAAAGGAAACTACTTGCATCATTAAAATATACTCCCAGAACTTTTAGGAAGGATCTGATTTTCCTTCTTCTAACTAAGCCTCTCTGCACTTGAAGTTCTGGGGGGAAAAGTTAAGATATAAATTTAACAAATGAATAAAATGTTAGTAAAAGTCAGATACCTCTGCTAGCATTGTTTTGTGGCTGGAAGCATGATTGTCTATGAAGATTCTCAGTCATCCAGGTCATGACTGTCTCAAAAGTGCATTTTCAAAAGGCAACTGGACTTTGTTTTTTCCTTGAGGAAGTTTCGCTTCTCAATCAAGAAGTTTCTTTAATTCTGAAGAAGCTTCTTGGATGAGAAGTAAAATGTCTTCCTCAAAGAAAAAAGAAAGTCCATTTGCTTTTTGAAAAAGCACCTTTGAGACAAGATTATCTGTCTGCCTGTCTGTCTAATCTAAAATAATCTAATCTAATCTAATCTAATCTAATCTAATCTAATCATCTATGCTGTAGCATGTCCCAGGTTGATGAGTTTATTTTAGCAGCCAAAATACAAATGAACTACTTTATGATGATGTATACTTTGCCATTATACTATCTCAATTTTATTCTTCCCATACCAAAACACTTTTGATGATTTACACTTCAGGTAATAATATCTAGAGTACACACACACACACACACACACACACACATTGTATGATGAAGAAACTATAATAACAGTATTATGCAATAAGACCACTAAACAAATTATGGTAAGATGGCTCCAAATGTTAGTAGGATAACTTCTGCAGTCTGCCTGTGGACCCAAAGAGAGATAATATCTGTGTGACTTTTGCCCTGATATTTCTGAGACACAAGGCAGAAAAGATTAAAATCTGAAAGCTCAACAAGGAAGGATGACAGCAACCAGCAATGCTGAGAAAATAATAGCTGGAGTAATTCAAAGGATGAGCTATTAAATCCTGAAAATCCAAGGTTGCAAAAGTTTGGTAGATAAAGCCATAGAACAAGTTAGGAGGCAGAAATTGAATGAATATTGAGAAGTAGCACCCATGGACAGAATTGCAGCTGCAGATATAGGGAATTTGTTTTAGTCTTATTAAAATGACAAAACACAAACAAACAAAAGACCCTCTAACCTGCAGGCTCAGAAAGAGATATGTGAAAATATGTGTATGCAAACACAAGCAATGAAAATTGTTGCTGCAGGAAAAAAATGTTATTGAGAAGGGAGCTTTGAAAACTAAGGCTTAAACCAGATCTTCTAGATCTTTTAATCTGCCAACAACTTCTGGGATAATCACTGATTGTTTTGTACACAACGGATTTATATTTAGGACATATATACTACTTAGAGAGTAATGAGGGAGTGAGAGAAATTTAAACAGCTGGCACTGTAGGATCTTATGATGTGAAATTATTGTGAAATTCCTTAGAATATATATAAACAAAAAAAGATATAAAATGTGTGTTTTCTTTTCTTATATAAAAACAAAATGAATCTTTTTTAACAGGCCTTTTGTCCTCCAAATATAGCATTAGGATGTCATGTCATTGACACATTTTTATTTGTGTTACCAGTCATAGTGATTCACAGTGAATGAACAAGCAATCCCTGGCTGCTTGAAACAGTGCTCCATGTGGCTAGTTTGTTATGGGAAGGGTCTCTTCTCACCAAGCAGATTCATTGATGTAGTTTTTCTTGTGTTTTTCTTGTTTTCTAGTTCTTCTTGCTTGTGAGCAGCAACCTCTCCTTAAATCCAAGGTGAATTCAACTATGTAAACAAGGAACACAATTTCCCAGAACAGTGTTCCATTCTACAAATGATTCTCCATGTTTTTGTGCTCTCTTAAGACTGGACAGTCACTTGTTTAAAATTGGTATAGGGTCTCCTGCTTGAGCAAGGGGTTGGACTAGAAGACCTCCAAGGTCCCTTCCAGCTCTATTCTGATTGATCTAGCCTTCTGTCCATCTATCCATACATACATACATTCAATAACATTTTCCTTACAATCTTTCATCTGCAGTACCTCTCAGCTTTATAATTATAATAGGAAGAGCTTACTCCCCCCATCCCTTCATATATTCTTTTTTACCCACCAACAAAATCCTACCCCCCCTTCTTTTAATATCATTCTGGAGAGTGGTAAAGTATGAGAGAAATATATGCCTTTTTGAGGACTAAACATGTTTGCCTCTAACAGCATTAGGTAATGATTGCCAGTTCTTTATGAAATCTAATAAAATGGGGACAACAGTGAGAAAATAATATGTATTTTCTTTAATTGGTGAGGAAGCAGAAAAGGAAACACAGGCACAGACATCTCCCCTCATCTTTTCTAATAAACAGGGCAGGAAGTAGCCAGACCTCTATTATTAATGATGTTCCAGTTCAAACTGAAATATGGACAGGGAATAAAGTACAGGTTGATTAATAGCAAGATTTGAGAATTTATCATCAAAGCTGAGATTAAAGAATTAGAGGAACTTGGAAGGGAGCTTCCACTTCAGAGATATCAAAGGATATTTAAAAGCATGGAGTAAGTGATGGATGTAGGTGTGGAAATAAGCAGTTTCAAATCGCGGAACGAAGCCGAAGTCTCCCTCTGCTTCAGGGCGCAAAAAGCGCTTCCCGATACAGTGATCACCGATGGCCAGATGAAAGGGCAGCATGGGTAGATCATTAAGCAATTTGTTGAGAGAACCTGAAAGACAAATTGACTGTCTCCAAACCTGAGAAGAGAAATTCTCCTGTTTCGGCCAAGGAGTAACAAAAAAGCACTGCCTATCCCTCATGAGGCTGAGCCAAAACTGGGGAATGCTGGGGAGGAGTCCTGTGGAGGAGGAGGAGTGTTCCACAAATTAAGCCTAGCCTAGACATGCAGAGACTGAAGCACCTCCCACTACTGGATGCTCTGAACAGCTCATGGGAGAATAAGCAGTTTCAAATTATTAATCTACAATAAGGCCTTGCGGATATCTTTGGCAAATTCCTTTCTTTCTCTTCTATAACAAGTTACACCATGAGTATGTCTAGTTGAAAGAATTATGTGAATGTTTACAAACTGAGAGAAACTGAAGAACATTTATATAGAAATAATAAAAGTAGAAATAAAACACAGTATCTCAAAAATACAGAATGTCTGGCTCCCTCTAAAATTTTAATTCAAGGTCTGATTACAAGATAATTTTGATCTGCTGAACTATGGAATTTCCCCCTAAGATTTCAGTTTAATGTATTTTTTTTTTCTGATTTAGCCAAGATGGGCAAAAATGTACAGCTTGAATTTCATACTACAGGTAATCCTTGATTTACAATAGTTCATTTCGTGACCGTCTGAAGTTGCAACAGAACTGAAAAATTGACTTATGACTCTTTTTCACACTTGTGACCATTGCAGCATCCTCATAGTCACATGATCAAAATTTGGATACTCGGCAACTGAATCATATTTATGATGGCTGTAGTAGGGTCATGTTTTTGGGACCTTTGGACAAGTAAAGTCAATAGGGAAGCCAGATTCATTTAACAACCATGTTACTAACTTAACCAATGAGGTGATTCACTTAAGAATTGTGGCAGGAAAGGTCATAAAATGAGGAAAAACTCTTTAACAAATGTCTCACAACAGAAATTTTGGGCTCAACTGTTGTCGTAAATCCACAATACTTCTTTTTTTTTTAAAAAAATGTATTTTTATTGAGTTTCTTTTATTACATCATAAAATATCGTAATTCCAACAGCATTCTTGGCATCCATACAGGTTCTTAATTTAAATATCATAATAGATTATATTACATTTATCTAATATTAAATAATAGTTTCCACTATAATTACTATCCTTTTTCTTTATATATTTTACATATTTACATTTTACTCTCATAAGGATTATTTCCATAAATCTACAATACTTCTACCTGTACATATCTTTTATTTTAGGTGAACTTTTAGTTAATAACTTATTATTTTATAATTAGTATATAATTAATTACATTTGCAAATACAGATAGAACAATGGGTTGCCTTCTGCCAGGAATAACAACTTTATCTTACAGCAGAGTCTTATATGTGTCTGCTTCAAAGTAAACCTCAATGACTTGAATTGAATTTCTGAAGACTGCATTCTAGTTTGTTTTGCAAGTTCTTTTTTGAGTTTACATATGTTGTCCTGCCAGTCATATGACCATATCGGTTAAAATATGCAGTCCTTATTAAAAAGATTAAATTTCAAAACACCCTCCAACTTTTTAACTCAACATAAAATAGCATTATTGTTACAAATATCTCCTCCTGAGCCACAGTAGAGTGGAGATCGCATATCAAAGACTGGAATAACTACATTATTTCTGAGAGTGGATAAGGTTATTAGCTACATATTGCATCATGCATGAAGCCAGTATTCTCAGAGGATCTTTCCCTATCCTTTGCTAGCTTTCCTGATTCATTTTTACTTTCTGCCTGAATGATGAGGCATAGCTATAAAGCAGTGTTTTATTATTTGGTTTAATCTGAATATAAGCACAGTTATTTTCACATCAATGTCTTAGTCTGGAATTGCTCTACTTGGGTAATTTTCTTTTTGACCTCCCCCCCAAAAATCTACCCATCCCCCAATTCAGTAAGTGTCATTGTATTGTATTCAATAGTTTTGTCATTTTTCAGTTCTGAAATATACAGCATATCACAGGCACACATATTCACAATAAACAGAGTTTTTAAGGCTTTTCAGTATGTTTTATGTTGGATGTTTCTCTTAGTGACTTCTACCAGCATAATTAGTTTCTGTTCAATAATAATATAGTGGCAGTAATTAAATCTTAATTAAAGCAAAATCTCCTTCACATTGACCTTGACTTTTAGTGACTTAATACAATTTTATTGGCAAGAATATAAAAGTAATATAAAAGCCTTTATAGGGGATACTTTGTGACTTCTCAGTCACAGCTTAGAAAATCTCCCATCCATAACCAGATATGAACCTTCTTAGCTTCTGATCGCAGACAAGGTCATCCAAGGTCTGGCAAATCTTAATTGCTCAATATTAAATTACTTTCAGACTAGGGTTAAAGTTTAATTAATTACTCATTATCATTTTAATAAAAAGATTTCAATGAGAGTAAATGCTAATTAATGGACTTTCTTGAGGATGAGAGGATAATTGAAGACGTTGAAGACAAGTAATGAAATACGGTTAGGGTTGATGGTGTTTCTTCTAATTAAAGATGAAGAATAGGCCTAATTCTGAGTAGATATAAGCTTATCTTGGCTAAACAATGCAAAACATTTGAAATTTGAAATATCTTGAGCTCAAAAGGGCCTGTTTGTAGCCTGAAACATTTATTCTGAATTTGAGATGGGATAAGCCTATGCCAGGGATGGGCTTCAAAAATTTTAGCAAAGAGTTGTCTGCTCAGATGCTGGGTGGGTGTGACCATGGTGGGTGTGGCCTAATCAGACTCCTGCACCACAGTGGGGGGAGGCATTTTTGCCTTCCCGGGCTCTGGAGGCGGAAGCCAGAAACGGGCCCATTTTCAGCCTCCCTGAACTTCCGGAAGGCCCTTTTTTACCTTTCCCAAGCCTCCGCATGTACCCTGCACTTACCTGCATCCATAACAGGCCACATGGGGACTCCTGGGAAGGGTGGGGCCAGCCAGGAATGGGATTTGGGAGTTCTCTGAGCTGCACAGAATCTTAGCTAGGGGCTCTCCCGAAGCCCTGCAAACCAGAGTAGTATTCATCAGGTTCTGACCAGTTCTGGAAAACCAGTAGCAGAAATTTTGAGTAGTTTGGAGAACCGACAAATACCTCCTCTGACTGGAGATTTTACAGTATCCTTCCCCCCTGCCATGCCCACCAAGCCATTCCCACAGAACCAGTAGTAAAAAAAAATTGAATCCCACCACTGCTGGAAACCCCCAGCAGCCCATCCCTGGCCTATGTTCAAAATGGTCTGTTTGGCTTTTGAAGTAGCTGTGGAGTCATTTTAAGCCCAGAACAACCTAATATGGCTGGGGGGAAAAAAACCCTGTGAACAGCTATTTTAAGGTTGACAGAGATCATTGGATCTCAAAATCTTTTAAATGCATATACTGCTAATCTTGGCAATCAGAAAGGTTGCTGCCAGATTACAGATAATAATAATATTTAAGAATCATATGCAGCAAAAATTTAATCTGGCTTTCTTCTGATGTAGAAGATCAATCATAGCTGCCAGTTCTTTGGTTGGTATTGGCCTTCATATCAATAGAATTCTCCCTAAGAACCTAGGATGTTGTATGTATTAGCATTGCATAGGTAATTGCTGCATCAATTGTCCATGCTTTCCCCTTTTCAGCCATGCCATAAATCTGGTGTATTATGAGCCAAGACTTTATCAGTCTGAATTTGGAAAATCCACAGTATTTTTCATGCTTTCAGCCATCCAAAGTTGTTGGATATGAGATGGTTCACAAATAAATTATATAATAAACAAATTTTAATCTGCCCATTTTCTACTATTTTTTCAACTCTACATTCCCACCAATTTTTCTTTATTAGCATATGATTATTTTTACACATGTTCCAGTTAAAAGTTAAGTTTGCCAGCTGTGTTATGTCATTGTTTATCATTAGTTTGTGCAATCTTCATGCACAAGCTGAGTATATGACCTACTGTTTCTCCTGCTTTGTACAATTTACACTTTGAAACATTTGATTTTTAAAAAAATATGTCCTTGATTGCACTAGTTTGAATCAGAGGTGGGATTCTACCAGTTCACACCTATTCGCTAGAACTGGTTGTTAACATTCTAAGCAGTTCAGAGAACCGGTTGTTAGAAGAAATTACTGGCCTAATCCTGTAAGGAAGACAGGAAGGAAACATTCTGGTGTTGCTTACAGAAACTGACTCTCTGTTAACCCTTATTACATTCTTGGCAGGACTAGACTTCCTGTCTCAGGAAATCTCTGGAGTTTTTTTCCCCTCCTTTGCTGGTACTTTGCTTGTGTGGAGTGACCATTCAAAGTTACAATGGCACTGAAAAAAGTGACTTATGACTATTTTTCACACTTATGACTGTTGCAGCATCCACCACTAGTCACTGCTGGTTATAGAGGGCAGCGGTCATCTCTGTTTCCAGGTCATTGAGCCAGTGACATCACATAATGTTGTTATAATCCCACTGAAGTGGTACCTATTTATCCACTCACATTTGCATGCTTTTGAACTGCTAGCTTGGCAGGAGTGGGGTAAGAACTGGAGCTCACCCTGTTGTGTGGCACTTGGGTCTTGAACCTGGGCTGCTGGCTTTCCAGATGACAAGTCCAGCATCTTAACTGCTGAGCCACTGTGCCATCCAATAATATATGTTGTTGTTGTTGTTGTAATTTTTGGTGAGATTCACAACCTTTGGGGCTGGTTGGTAGTTCAATAGCTTGAGTCCTAACCAAGGACCTAGGAACTATTAAGGTAGCATCGGAGGATATAAGCTGTTCCAAGTAGGGTGGTGTTTTGTAGAATCAGGGTATTCAAGTCTGATAAGTTCAGAATTTTCAAATAGTGAGGTTGCCCTTTAGGTATTCCTCCAAGGACTCCAATTATAACTGGGATAACACACAATTTCTTTTTCCAAAGTCACGCAACTTCAATTTGTAAGTTCTGGTACTTTATGATTTTTTCTTGCTGCTTGTCTTCAGTTTGTGCATCATCAGGTATTGCAAAGTCAATGAACCAAACCTTTTTTTTCTTTTCAACTATTGTTATGTCAGGTGTGTTGTGGGCCAAGTGCCTGTCAATCTGAAATCTGAAGTCCCACAAGATCTTAATTTTTTCATTCTCCAGAACCTACTCAACCTGATGTTCCCAGTAGTTGTTACTATACTCAAATTCAAACTTTTGGCACAGCTTCCAGTGAATGATTTTAGCAACTTGCTTACGGCATTCTAAGTAGTCAGTTTGTACAATTTTGCTGCACCCACTAATTAAATGGTCAACTCTTTCATCTTTCTCATTACAGAGGCAGCATTTGCTGTTGGTGGTGACATGCTGAATCTTTGCTTTCATGCAATTTGTGGCTAAGGCTTGTTCTTGAGCAGCCAAACTAAACTCTTCAGTTTCTTTTTTCAGTATTCCTGATTTTAGCCAGTTCCACAAAAGCTTTTGGTCAGCTTTGCCTTCAATACTTTTCATGTATTGGCCATGCATAGCTTTGCTTTTCCAATTTTCAGTTCACTTCTCAATTACTTCTTTTTTGTATTCAGCTGTTGACTTGGTTGTCTTCAAGAGGCCCCCCTTATGTACTTCCTTAATCATTGGCTCTTCACTTTTCTGGATGTAATCATTCAAGCTATGTCTTTCTTCTTCTACAGTCTGCTTTACTTGTAGGAGACCTTGACCACCCTCTGCTCTTTGTAAATATAATCGATCAACATCACTGTTAGGGTGCAAGGCATGATTCATAGTCATAAGCTTCCTTGTTCTTCTGTCCAAATTGCCCAGCTCCATCTGGGTCCAATCAATTATTCCTGCAGAGTATTGAATGGCAGGTATAGCCCAGGTATTTATTGCTTTTATGATGTTTCCACCACTCAATTTGGACTTTAAAATCTTGCGAATTCTTCGAATGTATTTGGCTGAAGTTGATTCCTTGACTTTATTATGTATTAAATAATAATAATAATAATAATAATAATAATAATAATAATAATAATAATAATAATAATAATAATAATAAAATCTATAGTGAGATTCACAACCTTTGGGGCTGATTGGTAGCTCAACAGCTCGAGTCCTAACCAAGGACCTAGGAATTGTTAAGGTAGCATCGGAGGATATAAGCTGTTTCAAGTAGGGTGGTTTTTTGTAGAAACAGGATGATGATGATGATGATGATGATGATGATGATGATGATTAGAAATTCAGCCAACTGAACATTTATAATATATCACAAATATCACAAACGTTATTATTGTTGTTGTTAATCATTACTTGTTTACAACAATGTGAAGTCACAGCTGATTTTAGCTTTATATGTTTTGAGTTCTTCCAAGAATCCAGGATGTCATAATGTATTGGTACAATAAATGTATGGATCCAAGCAGTGTGGCCTTCACAATTGACAGAAGGAAATTTTGTCTGCACAAGTTTTCTACATGTCATCCAAAGCTTTTTGGTATGGTACCCAGTGTGCCAACAATTTGGGATTCCCATTTAAGCTATTGGTAAAACGGCTAAATTAAAATGTTAATGTTATTTCCTTTTACATAAAATAAATACCACTACATAAGAAAATATTATAACATGCAACCCACATGGCTCCTTTCTGTCTTAAAATGAAAAGAGAGGGAAAAAACTTTTATCACGTTATTTAGTAAATTATTTAATTTGATCTCCACATAAAATAACCTTTGCAGAACCTGCTAGTCCTGCTTAATTTAAACAATTTTCTTCTTTTTTTTGAATTTTTTTTTGATTTTTTAAAACAAACATAAACAAACAAAACATAAAACATAAACACATAAAACATCTTTTTTGAAAGCAGCATAGTCCCGGGTTACATCTCTTCGTACAGACACAAATTCCAGTTCATGCTCATTTTTATATTCCATTCCATATCTTATTACTATTCTACATTTTCAATATAGCTTCTCCCCTCTTTTAACTTTTTTAAATTTTATTTTATTTATTTCATCTCAATTCAAATCATTGTACTTATATTCTTTGTCTGTCCTGTTTCAATTGTCTACTATCTTTTCTCATTAAACAAAATTTCTCCTGTCATCACTGATTGGAGTATCACGCCTTTATATCTTTCCCCTAAAATTATAACACTTAATATAATACATAACTTCCATTTGGATTCTGCTTGGCACTTTCTAAAATTACATACTGTATTTTTTTAAAAGAAAAAAAGTATAAATGTATAATATAATTAGAACAACAATCCATACCAATTCAATTCTATCATTAATATTAATATTCATTTAAATCTTAACATTTTACACATTACTTTTCAGATAAATATCATGCTTCTATGGGAACACTTATAAACTTTCCATAGTTAATTCCCCCCACTTCACTTATATTTTATAAAACATTGAATAATTAAAATGTTCCTGTTCCTTCCTGATTCAGTTCTCTCATTTATTTTATTTCATTTATTTTGTTCACAAAAGTTTCACTAAATCACACTAACTATTTTATCCCTCTTTTTAATCATATGTTGCATCCAATTTTCTAACATTATTTCTATTACAAATATAACAATGCCATCTTATGTGCCTTCACACAATCCCTTTTTCAGTTAGATTTTCACCCATTATCTATAGATCCTGTTTCCTTACATCTTTCTCCAAACTTTTGTAACTTCTCTTCCTTTCCTTCTTCCCTTTCTTCTTTTCTCTCCCCTTTTTACCCCCCTGTCTTTCCACCTCCATTTCCCTCTTCTGTATTCCCCTTTTCTGTTGCTTTCTAACATTATATCCACTTTTCAAATTATTTTTCCCTTTTTTGGTTGTTTTTTTAAGTCTTAAATTCTCCATTCTCTTTCCCCCCTTTCCCCTTTCTTCCCCAAATGGAGTTACTTGTTCATTAAAGATGGCTTCTTCTTTGTCCCAATCTTCTTGTTGCGCAGTCTTTTCTTGTTGTTTCTCGTAATTACGAATCACCATTTCTAAGAATTGAAAAATGGAGCCAAAGGAGCCCTTCCCTTCTTGTGTCTCTTCTTTATATTTTTTAAATTCCATTTTCAGTTCATCCAGAGATAGTGCCATTGTAAAAAAAATTAAATGACCACCCAATTGTTTTTAGTCATTCAAATATAATATCCAAAAATCCTAAAGTCACCAAGCAATCCAAATACACTTTTTACACTTTCTTCTTTTTTCATTTTCTCTTCCTGGGGTTACTATTTAGTTACAAAGTTCCAGTTAAAATCTATCTTTTAGAAGTCTTATTGAGATTTTACATTAGATACTTTTGGAGTCCAGGCAGCCTCCTCCTTCCAGATCCTGCCCTTATTATTTTCCTCTCCCTTCCTACTTATAGACAAAAAGGATTTTTTGGTGTCCAGAAATCTTTATTGTCCCATTGGCATTTAATTATATTTTCAGCTTAATTATTGGTGCCAAAGCGGATTTTTCCGATTTCTTATTCAGCTCTCTTCATTGTCAATGTGAGGAAGGAGAGAGAAGAAGAAGAAAAAAACTTTCCCTTTTCACTTTCTTTTGCTGCTTCCGACTCTTCATTGGCAGCGATATTATCTTTTATAAAATTTAAATTCCAGGGTACCTTAGTTGTTGCTTTTTATCCCGGTCAGCCAAAACTTTCACTTCTTATCTTCCTCCTGCACTTTCTTTTCCGGTTGAGTGCTTCTTTGAGGTGGCCATTTCTGACCACTGCTCCTACCGCCTTCGGGAAAGGGAGTTTGACCAGCTGAGGAGGAGAGATGTGGCTCTCCTCGACCATGCTGGTCATTTCCCCCCTCTTCACCACCTCTACGGGGTGACTTAGCCCCGAAACCAACTGGCTCGGGGTGCTCCAGTGGTGAACCCAGGCAGAAACCACGCACGATCGTGGATTCCTGCCTGCCGCCGAAGCCCTGCAAACCGGAACAATCTTCTTAATGTAAACCAACCTATGTTCCAACTATCTAAATTTACAGTAAGATCCCACCAACTCATGCTTTTTCCATTTCAGAACGATATACTTACCAACCACTGACATTTCAGGAACACTTGCTATATAAACTTCTTCTGGAAATGTTGGCTCATTGTCATTGATGTCATGGATTTTGATGACAAACTCTGATTCAGGTTCCACTGGCTGGAGTGTTCTTCGGTTAATGGCCTGGGCACGTAGAGTATAGTAAGCTTTTTCTTCTCTGTCAATTCTTCTTGTGGCATGAATGTCTCCTGTTCTCTCATCAATAACAAAAAGAGTGCCTGCCCCATCTCCTGACAAGATGTACTTGAGAGATCCATCTCCTTTGTCCTGGTCAGAGTGAAGCTAGAACAGAAAAAGGGGAGAGTAAGCAAGGAAAAAGATACAGAGCTGTGTAAACACAATGACAACAAATATTAATAATCCAATTAATTAGGATACATTAAATTCCACATGACTGTAGAAAATATGAACTGGCAAAATCTATTCCAACTCACAGAGAGTGTAATGTGTTTCACTATAGCAGCAGTAGCAAAAGCAGGTATAGCATACTTCTCATTACCAGAATGCTCTTAATATCAAGAATAATCTTGATAGCTTAGCTTTGGTGGCAGATTTTAGCTTTTCTAGCAACACCTGTTCTACAGAGAAGAACATTTGTGTCACAAATCTTACAAGAATTTTATGTTAATGCTGACCTTTTCTTTTTAGAAAATGAATCTATTAACCATTCACAACCTGCCATGTTGGTTGTAAATTCTCTAAGCAGATAAAGAACATGACAGGATACATATTAATTAAGAATATAATATATTCTTGAGCTAGTGGTGCACTTAAAAAAATCTCAAAGCTTCCTATTTATTAAAGAAAAAGGAACCTCAGAAATTTAATGGTAAACTGCAATCTCCCAGTATATTACTTCTATTATATCTAAAATATATTAGTTATAACAAAGTAACTTTAGACATGGCACATTTTTTAATCTGAGGATTAGAGAGTTTTATTTATTCATCTCTAACAGCTCTGCCTCATAAAAGAAGTAAATCTAACTAGTATTAATCTAACTTAATCTAATGGGCAGTTTTTAGATTTTATGGGTATGGGTCACATTCGTTTTGAGGTTGTCATAGAAGCTATATAGGAACAGATGTTTCATGGAAAACCCCAGCTTAATGTTAGGCAGATATTTTATTCTCTCAGGGTATTCTTCTCTTGTATTTCTGAGACATTTTTGTTCTGTATTTATACTCTCTCTCTTTCTCTCTCCATACATAACCTCTCTGTCTGTCTGTCTGTCACTCTCCATACATTACACACACACACACGCGCGCGCGCACACACACACACACACATGCACAATTACAGCCAAATCAGCACAAGAAATTTAGCATACTTCTTCTGTATCTCATGCTTTATTCAGACTTGGTAAAAAGACAGTATCAAAGTATTTTTCACTTTTCAATTAATTCTTTGAAAAAAGGGGGTCCTTCCTCACAAGTGGTCCACTTCCAGATTCCCATCATCTCTCTTGGCACTGATATTATTGCTTGCCCTTTAACTACCACCAGTCGTATTCCTCAAACCCTGTCTACTCCCCTAAGCCTTAAACATTAATAGGCGTTATCTAACCTACTAAACTTTCTACAGTCAACCCTACATCCTGTCAGCAGACCCCTCCCCAAGTTGATTCTTCCTACAATACTACCAATATATCCCCCACATTCTGTATGTTTTAGCAAATGATAACCACAATCTTGCTAATGTTACAGGTACTTGACTTGCTTAAAACGTCTCCATAATATTGCAGAATAGTGAGCAATTCCCAGAAGCTATCATGTTAGGAGGGAAAATTACATATTAACCAAAGTGACTGGAATGTTAAACCCTTACATTTATAAAGTGGGTCACACAAATTATTATAAGATAAGTGTGAAAACAAATTCTAATGAGTAAAACTTGCCATTAAATAACCTAAGAAAGAATGGAAAAACTGGAAAAACTTGGAAAATAAAACTTTCTTAGACAATACATTTCCTTAGTAAAAAAAAAAAGAGGAATTGACTGCAAAATATTGCACAAATTTTCTGAAAATACATGTTTGGAAATATATAAAGCATGCCATGTATGGTATACATTATCGGGACCAAAACATTAATTATTACACTATTAATTACCTCAAAACCTAAGATCATTGATCTATAACTATGAATTCTAATAATAACAAAAGAACAGCAACTATAATAAAATATTGAAATATGAGATTTATTCTAGTTCAAGCTTTGGTTTTTTATTCCCCTGGGTATTACTGTAACTTTCCAGAAGAGTCTCATTGTAAAGTGTATTGTAATTATTTCTAAACTCAATCATTTGGAGTTGGAGACCAATTTATATTGTACAGAGAAAAAATACTAAACCCATTAATAAGTGTTATTCATCTTGGTGGGGAAGACAATCATATTTATTAATGTATAGAATAGAAAAACAGAGTTGAAAGGGACCTTGGAGGTCTTCTAGTCCAATCCCCTGCTTAAGGAGAAAATCCTATACCATTTCAGGCAAATAGCTATCCAATTTCTTCTTTTTTTTTTTTTGAAACAAATGTTATTAATTGTAAAGACAAACAAAACATCATTAAACATTGAAAATTCTAATTTACCCCATCTCCATATGGACACATAAATATCTTTTAACAAATTTCTCATTTTCTCTTTACTCTTATTCAATTACATTTCTTTTCTATATTTATCTGTTTTATAGTCATCATATTTATATTTCCCTCTGACTTGTTTACAATTATTCTCATCTGACATTCCTCCAAGGTTTTATTAATTTTCAATCAAACATAAACACACAAAACACAAAAACATAAAACTTCTTTTTAGAAAGTGGCTTGGCCCCAGATTACCTCTCTTCGTACAGACTTCAATTAAATTCATGCTCATCTTATATACCATTACCTATCTTATTTACCATTCTATATCTTCTATATAACTCCTCCCCGCTTTTCAAACTTCTTAATTCTATTTTATTTATTTCATCTTACTTTAAATCATTATATTTGTATCTTTTGTCCATTCTTTTCCAATTAACCATTTATCTCATTCTCTATAATAAAAAAAAGAAAATTTCTCCTGAAATCACTAATCGGAGTATGATGCCTTTCTGTCGTTCCCCTAGATTAACATTTAAAATAACATCTAGATCCCAGTCTGATTCTGCTCAGTACATTCTACCTACTAAATTTTAAGAAAAAGAAAGAATAAATCTATAAAATAATTAAGTACATAATTAAATATTAAAATCTATCATTAAATCTTAAACATTTTAATATTTTAATTTATTAAATCTTGTAACATTCCAATTGTCTATTTCAAAAACAGATGCTGCAATAATAAATCTATAATAACATCAACACAATAGCCCATTAAACTCTATAATTAAACTAAATATTTTAAACATTTCCTTTAATATTTTATTAAATCTTAGAATCTATCATTATTAAGCATTTTAATATTTTAATATTTTATTAGATCTTATAAAATTCTAATTTTCTATTTCTAATACAAATACTACAATACTATCATATGTACTTTGCAGAATCTTTTTTTTTAATTATGCATTACCCTTTATCCCTAAAAAAAAATTGCTTTTTCCCATCTTGTTTCATACCTTTGTGGCTTTTTTCCCCCTTTTCCCTTTCTTTCTTATCCCACCTAGCCTTTTTACCCCCTCCTCTCCTAACCTCCGCCTTTTTAGCTTCCCCTCTCTGTTGTATTCCTCTTTTCTTTTGCTTTCTAACATTGTATTGATTTTGCATCTTACTTTTCTCTTTCTTGGGTGTTTTTTTAGGTCTTAAGTCCTTCATTTTCCTTCCTCTCTTTCTCTTTTCTTTCTTGATCAAACTTTTTGATTCATTAAAGATGGCTGCTGCTTCTTCTTCTTCTTCTTCTTCTTCTTCTTCTTCTTCTTCTTCTTCT
>NW_020769323.1:15496958-15556334 GCF_900518735.1 Pseudonaja textilis
GGGAGGAGGAGGAGGAGGAGGAGGAGGAGGAGGAGGAGGAGAGGATTTGCCATAAAAGTGTTGAAATAGACTAAACTTTCAGAAATTGTCCCAAATTATTTTAAAGGTAGTCTTTTTCTTTGTGGAAAAATTACAACAGACACAAAAATCTGAAGCATAACAGTGTCATTCTTATTTTCTGTCATAAGCATAAAATGTTCACACGCTTCTTTTGGCTAATGGACATCTGTGATGTATGTCAGCCAAGATGAGAAAGGAAAAGACATCTGTTTAACTGAACAATTTTCTCTCTCCAAATGATCAGCTGTAAAGATGTGGCTTTGTTTTTGTTTTATCTTGCCTCTGATATTTTGCAAACTGTTACTTCAATGAGTTGATTTATTCCTCTTCCCATCAGTACCATTTCACTTTAGAGTACTCACTAACAGTACCTTCCTCTTTTGAATCTGAATAAATATGTATTATTTCTAAAATTATTTATCATTTATCCTGTAACACTTTTCTCTGCATGCCAGTTTTTCATTACATTTCTTGTATTTATATCCTATTCTCCAAGAGTTCAAGATAGGTTTCATGAGGATCTCCCTTCAGTCAAATAGATCTCCTGTTATAAGATATTTGTTGGTGTCATGAAGTATTAAGCATAAACCTATTGTAAATATTATGATTCATCAACTTAGTTGCTATAAAAATTCTATTGATGTTTTTAAAAGACATGTTTGTAATTATATGTATGTATAATATTAGAATAGTATGTATAATAATGCATCTTTGTATTCCAATATATATGCATATATGTAGGCATACATGTATTATCTCAGTGCTCATTAGGCATTATTCATATCTTAGACTATAATTTGTAGACAATATAGTTTACTCTAGCTTTCAAATTATATTTTCTTCCATTGGCAGATATGATACTATCTATTACTATTATCATTATCTAGTAAAGCCTATAAAGCTCTAGAACAGGGGTGTTAAATTCAATCCCTGGGGGCTGGATCCAGCCCACAGGGTGCTTAGATCTGGCCCATGGGACCACCCTGGAAACAGTGAAGGACTGGCCTACCCTGGGCCGTCCTCCTGAGCTCCATTTTTACTGGCAAAGAATTGCAGGAGGTCATCACAGCTGAAAATGGAGCTTGGGAACCCATTTTCACTAGCAGAGTGCTTAGGCCACCATAGGGACCTGTGACACAAGTGACATCAAGCTGGCCATGCCCACCCCGGCCCCCTGAGGTCAAACCCAACCTTGATGTGACTCTCAATGAAATTGAGTTTGACACTCTTGCTATAGAATATCTAACTTGAAAAACAAAATAGAGCCATGAAACTGAAGAATTGAGATCTGACTGATATTAGATACTATATATATTAGATGTCAGTATTTTTCTCCCTAAATTCAAGTCAACTTCCCTGGGGTCCTATTAAAGCAAACAGCTGGCTTGATTATTTTTAGATGGATGGTCTGTATGATCTGGGCCATTTCCAAATTCCTTAATGAATGGGAAAGGGAGACAAAAGTGCTCAGAGAAGATGTTTTTCTTTCCCCACTTTTTTTTCTCATCATCCTTAAGGTTCTATCATCTGCTTAACATCACCTGGGATACAAGACTTCTTTGATTACAAAACAAAGAATTTATTTCTGACTCCATGTCATGCAAATGAAATGTTAGTCTACATTCTCCTTGGTCAGTAAGAATCTCATTAATCACACCCACTAAAAGCACATAGTTGTCTAAGCTATGCACAAATTAGTAGCCACACTGAATAGCTGCTTCAAAGAGAAATTTCTTGAAGTGTTGAGTTGAAAATTGGGTAAGTGCTCTTCCTATATAGGCAGATACTATAAGAAGTTCTAGCCTTTCTGATTTGCATTTAATATATCAACACATTTTCAATAAAATTATGTCAGATTCCTGGACTGGGAAGCCCTGATCAGGGTCACTCATGTCTTAATAATTTTCTATCTGGTTTACAGGGGGGGAAAAACCTCAAATGCACTGACTGGATATTGTATGGCCATAAATTGCTATTGAAAAGATTCTTCTCATTTATATTTTTAATGTGTGCATAAAGATTATTTTACAGGTTAATATATGTTTAGTCAAGTTTGTACTAGTATTAAATATGCAGCTTGAAGTTATGTGGCAGTCCCATGGTACACATGATTTATACAGCTTCACAATTTGCAGTGACAATTTGAAAAAGATGTCAGCTTTTCGTCATTGTTTTCTTTTTGTTGTTTGAAGATCTTTCTATGTATTTTTATCTCTTGCAAGGCATCTAAGTTGTAATATAACTCAGCTTAACGTAAACTCACAGTCACATAAAAGTCACATCTTCCAAATTACTTTGAAAGCAGTGTTAAAAGTCTCTTGTGATGAAGAATTTTACACTGCATTTCAATGAGACATTTAACACCTCACCTTTAATTGATGGCATTCTCACTCATTATTGTGGTAATTGAAATAGTTTTTGATTCAATATTGAAGATGATAAGAGAATCAGTAGTCAAATAGGTCACCAAAAGTGGTAGAACAGGTTTTTGTTATAAACAGTGAATCTCATATAAAACAGATCAAGATCATACAGCAAAAGGTTAAGCACAGTGCAAAAGGGCATTGTTAGAGTCTTGTTCTGATCCAAACCTTAAGGTGGACATTGCAGAAACTTATATTTTTTGGTATTGCCTGCTATTAATACATATTTTAGTCCACAACTACAATTATATATTTATTAATGCACTTTATGATCTCTGTATATTTTATCTTTTAAGGCTTACATTTTGATTTTTTATTAAAGGATTTGTTTATTTTGAAGATCTGGTATTTTACATATTATCTACAAACAAACCTTAATTTTTTGTTTTATTATTTTATTTTTTTATTTATTTTATTTTTTTATATATTTTGCATGGCTACTCATCTAACCAAATGAGTCTGGTAGGCAAACCAAATTTAAAAAGTAAAGCAATTAAAATAATATAAACATTAAAATACATTATAGGTGAGGAAAAAAATAATGACTTTATGTCTGTTCACCATCCTTTTTTATATTATAGTTATAGTATATAAATCTAAGTTCTATTTCTAATGATTTACTGCTCAGCCTTACTTCACATTCTTTCTGTCAAATGTTGACATTCAGCATCATTGTTATTTTCTCTTTCTCTCTTTAGCATTCATTAAACTAGCAAGACTAGAATCTATTTGCATATGCCAAATATCATGGCTGAAAAGTTGAAACATGAAATTTGAATCAGTGAGCCCAGCCAATTTCAACAATCCTTTATCTCGATATAAAATCCTGTGTTAAATTGTTATTTATTTATTTATTTTCATGTAAAAAGGAACACTATCTACTTCTCACTGTATCCAATGGAACTTAAATGGGCTTTGTGGCAGTTGCTGCTACATCTTATCTTTATCTCTTCTTAAAAGAATAGAATAATTTTCATGCTCAAAGGACCACCCCATTAATTTCTGGAATCTAGCAGAGAATGTTTGCCTTGCATGTTTAGAATGTAATTTATCATTCACTAATAATTTTGCTTTTTTATTGTCATTAACTTTTTTCTAACTCTCTAACTTTTCTAACTGCTGCAAGTCAGTGGAAGGTGTACAATTGTAGAAACTAATCAAGTATTTGATCAGTAAATCAGTCAATCAAATTTTAGTTCTTCATAGGCTGAAACAAGAGTTTAAAAATATTTATTTCCTGCTTTTATTATTTTTAGTCACAATAATGGGGAACAAACAGACTTAGGGCCAGTTGTGGCTGGCACAGTGTTGCTGCGATCACATGATTGCAACTTAGATGCTTGGTAACTGGTTCACAATTACAACAGTCACAACATCTTGTGGCTGCATGATCACTATTTGTGACCTTCACAATTGGCTTCCATCAAGCAAACTCAAAGGGGAAGTCAGGAGGATGTAGCAAATAGGGGTCACATGATGTCACACCTAACAAGTGTGTAGGACTCCCCTAACTGCAACTGGAATGCCAGAACTGCAGTAGTAAGTCAGTACTGTCATGTGACATTGAACTTTATGAACATGTTATTCAGAGATTGAATTCCTGGTCCTGATTACTATTGTTTACTGAGGATGTTCTCAACTGGACTACCAGAAAGGCTGAACAAAGAAGAAAAGATGCTTCTGAACTGTGGAACTGCAGAAAATTATTAATATTTTTATTTATTTAATTTATTTATTTTGTCAAGTGATTAAAAGATAACATGTATAAGTATAAACATAGTTATGAATACATGAAATTGATACATATAAGAAAAATAAAAAGAAACAATAGGACACGGATGGTAGGCACGTTGGTGCGCTTATGCATGCCCCCTACAGACCTCTTAGGAAAGGGGTGAGGTCAATAGTAGACAGTCTAAGGTTAAAGTTTTTGGGTTTGGGGAAGAAACCACAGATTCAGGTAGAGTATTTTTAAACATGTATTTGCCTGGCTTTGGACATGCTGATACACATTTGTGGAAACTCAAGCAGTTTTTGTCAGACAGTTCTGACAAAATGATGTTCAATTGTTTCTCACAAAAAGTAAATGATTGAACAACAACAACAACAACAATATACTGTTAAAGAAGAAATGTGACAAAGCAACAGCAACAGCATTTAAGCTTATATATAGTCCCATAGCAATTTACAACACTCTCTGGGTGGTTTACCATATCAAAGCATATTTGTCTTATTGCCCCTAGCAATCTGGGTCCTCATTTTACTGGCCTCAGAAGGATGGAAGGCTAAGTCAACCTTGAGCCCCATCAGAATCAAACTCCAGTATGGGCAGAGTTTGCCTGCAATATTTCATTTTAACCACTGCATTGCAAGGGCTCTTGTATATATTAAGTAGATTTTTAAAAATAGCTAACATGAGTGGCACTATTGGACTGAATTTACTAACAAAATAAGTAAAAGCTGATCTTTCCAAAAGAATATAAAAAAAAAATCTGGAAAAAGGTAATCCAGCTCTTTTAAAATGTTTATTTTTGTTAACAATCTTAAAATATTTATAATCTGAATACAACTTTGAAACAGCACATTTCCAGTATACAGACAACCAATGCTACTTTTTTTAATAGAAAATGAATTTACTGTGGGGGAGAAACAAATAATCATTATTAAGAGTATTTTTTAAATACCCAGGACATCTTTGATTCTTTAGACTCATGCAACTGAATTTGAAGCCAGTGTCCTATAGTTCTCCTTGTTAGGATACAAAATTTGGGGGGAACATTGCAATCTTCATCCAGCAATGGGATAACAACAGGTTCTATCTGCAGGATGATTACAAGCAAGCAGCAATAGGGGTATGTTTGCAGTTTTATGTCGGACTCTGTCACACCTCTGTCACTCCTCTGCCTACAAGTGTAAGTGTGGCGTGGAAGGTGTTTTGTGTTGAGCAAAGCAGAAATACTTATTAGTGATCTGTTTCAGCAATGACTAATGCCCAAAGGTGGTACAAATCACAACACCTATCCTGAAGCAACAAATCAATCAGGTGTCTTCAGCAAAATCACAGTTGAAAAGGAGGTTCCTCATTATAGCACTTTCAGTGATAGTACACTATCGCCACCATCTCTAAGTAGGAGTGTTGCCTCTTTATTTTATAGGAGTGAAATGGCAGTGCCTGAAATAACCATCACATCACTTTGGCCAATATGGAATAAGTTGTCACTGCTTAAAGAGGTTGGCTTATAGAATAATATACTCCCAAATATTGATTTTAAAACAGCTTTTAATTACTGAAGGAGGGAGGGAAGTAATGCAAACTAATAATCCATCTTTAAAAACATTTTGGAATACATTGGGGAGGGGAAGTCTACAACTAAAAATAAATGGAAATTTGGATAATCTAACTGAAAGAGACTCAAGTGAGAGTAGGTTAAGCAAAAATGGGGATGAGAAATGGAAGCAATAAATATTTAAGAGCTGCTATCCGTTACTTGGACTCTGGAGTCACATATTTTAGAAATGAAGAGAACTGAAATGTAGGCATACTGGTTGCTGTAAATCTATGTTCCAATTTCACAAATGGCATTTTCTTATATGACCTCCAAAACATTTCTACCAAAGAGAGTCAGGTTTATTTTCAGAAATGGTTAAAGAACATTTACTAAAATTTATTCTGAGCCTGTAAATTCCAATAGCAGTACTGACTCGAACTGTTCCTGGGATCAATCTTCTTGTCCTTTCTGTCTATGCACTATTTATTTATGTTTTACAATTTATTTCCAGTATTACGGTCAGGAAGACAGACAAGTCACTCTGGAACTAATAGCCTTCGATACTAGTTTTTTTTTCCAGAGGCCCAAAGCCATCTTTCAAATTATATATCATGGCAACTGCAAAATGGCTAAAGGTCTTAAGCAAATAGTTTAAAGCATAGATTGATTTATTCTAACAGAGCTTCTAATTTCCCGCAGCAAAGTTCTGAACAATAATACATAGATTTAGAGAAATAAAGTTCCCATTTAAAAAAGAAAATAACCATGACTTGTAATTTAATATCATATTCTACCTCCTCCCCAGGACTGAGTCACAGCAAGAGTGTCTATTTCAGTCATATAACACACAGCCTATCTGATCCATTCCATGGATCTCCATCCTTCTACCTGTTCATTCAGGTAGTCTGGGAATGGGTCCTCCAAAGTGAAAGTTGTGTCTCTGGAGAGAGGGAGGTTGTCTTTCCCCATTGTTAAACTTTTAAATAAATTGCTTCACACTATTGGCTAATCTTAAATATCTATTTTGTCTAATCTAATGTTCCAGTTCTTCTATTAAAACAGAGTTTATAATTTCTATGCAGGGAAAATCTGCTTGTAAAATGTTGGCCAGTGGTGGAATTCAAATTTTTTTATTACCGATTCTGTGGGCGTGGCTTATTTGATAGGCGTGACTTGTTGGTCGTGTGACTGGATGGGTGTGGCTTAGTGGTCATGTGACTGGGTGAGCATGGCCAACTCAATGTCACGGGGTGCTTCACCTGGCCATTCCCCTCCCAGCCATTCCTTGTCACCCAGCCTCAACTTATCTATAGTTCTGTAAAAATGTTCACCTTTTTTGACTTTATTATCTGCCTATTATAGATGTACTTTTATGGACCACAGAAAGGAGGAAATGGCTCACATGCTTCACTCAAGAGTGTGATCGGCAACAGGCTTTTAAGGGGCTGCCACAAAGAAAGGGGGACAATGTATTTTCCAAAGAAGCAGAATGCAAACAAGAAGCAATGCATGGAAACTGAACAGAGAGAAGCAACCTAAAACTAAGGAGAAACTTCCTGAGAGTGAGAACAATTAACCAGTGGAACTGCCTTCCACCAGATGTTCTGGGTGCTCAATCACTGGAAGTTCTTAAGAAAAGACTGGACAGCCATTTCTCTGAAATGGTATAGAGTCCCCCCCAAGGTCCCTTCTAAATGCTATTCTGTTATTCTGACACCTTTCCCAGGACCTGTACTCAGAATTTGGCACCCTCAGTTTTCCTGCCTGAGCAGGAGGTTGGACTAGAAGACCTCCAAAGTCCCTTTCAACTCTTGTTAAACACATGTGTATTTTATGTTCTGGACTATTGACATTGTATGCATGTAAACCCTGAAAAATATATAGTAGCCCTGGGAAAAAGAAAGGCAGAAAAATCACTCTAGGTGAGGGACAGTGTAAAATATTAACACATGATAAATAACAGAACAATTAAAAATAATAGCAGAGTTTTATCTCTCTCTCTCTCTCTCTCTCTTCCTATTTATTTTCTTTCTTTCTTTCTTTCTTTCTTTCTTTCTTTCTTTCTTTCTTTCTTTCTTTCTTTCTTTTTCTTCCTTTCTTTCTTTCTTTCTTTCTTTCTTTCTTTTCCTTCCTTCCTTCCTTCCTTCCTTCCTTCCTTTTCCTTCCTTCCTCCCTCTCTCTCTCTCTCTCCCCCTCCCTCCCTCCCTCCCTCCCTCCCTCTCTCTCTCTCTTTCATACACACACACACACACACACACACACACACACACACACACACACACGGAGCACTTAATAGACAAGCATTTTGAAAGCAGCTCCTTTAAATTTCTCCAAGGCTGGAGTGGATTCCCCCACCCGCTCTGTCAGTCGCACTCTTTCTCACTCGAGACACTTTAGCTCAGATGGAGAAAGTGATACTTGCAGCGTCCATGGGGAATCCTTGGAGAAGTTTTTAAAGGACCTGCTTCCAAAATGCATTTCTTTTATGTTGCAAAGGTGCTCCAAGGCTCGATTCACCCCTACCCCCTCTGTCAGACTGCACTCTTTCTCACTCCAGGCACTTTACTCACACAGAGAAAGCAATACTTGCAGCATCCATGCCTTTCTTCCTTTCCCCTGGGGAGAAGGAAGACGTGGGGAACAAAAAGCTAGGAGAGCGATCGCAAGTGAGCAACTGGGTGACCGGGTTGGGGGCATGGCCAGCCAGGGATTGCCACCGGTTTGGCGACCCATGCCAAATAACCGCTACCGGTTCACCTGAGTGAATACCACCTCTGATGATGGCTGTATTATCTATACATTTACTCAGAATAGAGGTGGGAGGCTTAGAGCTTTTTCTTCCAGGCTGGGCTTTAAAACACAATTACTTTATACATTTATACATTTCTAGATCAGTGGTGTCAATTCTAGGCATGGGAGCCAGATCCAGCCCACAGGGTGCTTAGATCTGGCCCATGAGACCACCCTGGAATAGCAAAGGACTGGCCTGCGGTGCCTCTGCTAGCAAACATGGAGCTCAAGGAGACCACACACTCAGTTTTCGCTTGCAGAGGGCTGCAGGAGACTGTCACAGTTGAAAATGAAGCCTTAATGAGTAACCATGGCCACTCTCCCTCCAGCCCCATAAGATCAGACACAACCATGATGTGGCCCTCAATGAAATCGAGTGTCAAGCCCAAAATTGACATATGTGTAGCGGTTTTAGTGACTTTTTTAAAGTGACATTTTAGCCATTTTTCTGACTTTTTCTTTGGCAGACATGGGGGAAGGGTTTTGGGACTTGCCACATTCCTAAGGAGGGAGGAGTGGAGATAGAGAGAGTTGTATAGGCTAGGTGATTCTTGTTCCTATGGGAACATGAGCTGACCAGGTCCCTTGAGGTGGAGATTTATGACATCAAGCAACGTTGAATTACTTCTATTGGAGAATGTGACTTTTGGGGGTTGTTTTTAACTTCTAATATTGTGGGGTCATTCTGGGTTGTGTTAAATCTGAAATTACCATGGATTTTGCCAATTTGATGCATTCCTAAATAAAAAATTGTCTTGGAATATGGACTTTGCTCTTTTCTTTTTAAATGGATTTCATCACTTGGAAACCTAACATCGAGTTTGACATGCCTGTGCTAGATTAACTCCAATCATTAACTGTAGTAGCAGATCCCTAGGTCCTCTAGGTTCTGTTAGTGGTAGCTCATGTTAATGGTTGCCTCATGGTCATTGCAATAATTCTTTCTCTAGAAACTCAACACTTTCATGGAAGACAAGAATTTGCCTCGTTCAGATACCAACAATCTTAGTTATGCTGCATAACACCTTTTACAAAGGCTAACAATCTCGTTCTATTAATATGTTTGTCCTAAGATTTGAACAATGGGTCTATTTTTCTGCCCTTTGGTTGTAAATGATTTGCAATCTATTTCTCATGATGACCATCTGGTTTACCACAATCTCTATTTAGGAAACAATAAATTCTGCTCCCAATTTTCCCATTTTCTGCCTTATATTTCATGCCAGAAACTTTTCCCTGGATCCTTAAATATCCTTTTTACAATCTCTATCCTTAAGTTTGTATTTCAGTTGGTATTCCAGATGGCTCTCTTCAGGGAGCAAAATATGGTTTGAGTATTTTTTCATCAACTGATCCTCATATTAAGCTGAATTGTTGTGAACATCAGGAAAAAGTCAAGGGATACTTATTTATTCTGAAATAAGCCCTGTACTTCTGTATAGGAAGGACAAAGATTCAATCCTTAATTATACTTTGAATCTTAACAGAAAATATGAATTCTGAAAGACATAGAACATCCCACTGTAATTATGGCCTAATCTTTTCCTTAAAAAATGCAACCATTGAACAAATAAATTCTGGGGAGAATTTTATACATGCACATAAAGGCAAGACTTCAAGCAGAGAGAGATTAAGAAGTCTTTCTTTAACTTTTCAAATGCAGTGAAATGCCCATATGAGAGCTGCAAAAATCACTGTTTTCTCCTACTCCCAGTCAAATCACCCACTCTTATCTCAAGTGCCAAATAAGTAGATTTAAAAGGTCAACAACATACATGAAAGAGCCAACATCACCCCTAACTACCACATTACAAATTGTAGCTAAAATAACTGAATTTCAAGTTATTATATTTATTTATAACTTTAAATAAGAGGCAGAGATGATCAGTAATGTGGAGTCTTGCTTGTTTCCAAGTAATTTACTACACTGTAATATAGTGATTTTTCTCCTTCTTTTCTCTCATTTTCTTGATTGGCTGCTCCTATGAATACCAATTATTCCAATTTAATCAGCTTTTTAATGCAGTCAGAGAGCTTTTGTGATAGGGAACTGTCAACTTGAAAAGAGAAACTTGTTTCCCAGGTTATGTTTTCTTGGAAGGCAGAGAAAAAGAATTATGTCCACAGCCTTGCATCATTTGTAAATTAAACCCAGACAATCTCACAGTCCAAAAGTAGCTTAGGACATCTCATTAAAGATTAATTGTGTATGTGGGGGAAGGATGCTCACTGCCCTTTCTCTCAATTTCCCTGCCAACTAACCAATGATATGCCATTTCTTTGCTGGCTTCAGCTGCCCAGATGTCTCATTGACATGTGAGAATTTGCCATAATGGAACAGTTCTATAGCACAGACATTGTAGGCATTTTCATTAAGCACAGAGTTCAATGTTAATAAGATAAAAATAACAGGAAATACATCTTAAGTCAAAAAGGCAAATAGCCCTGCAATTATAAAGATTCCAGCAATTGTTTCTTTCTCTCTTTTTTCTTTAAAAACCTGACCTAAAGTATCCAGAACACCTCCAAATCTGTTGACCAGGGTGTACCATGTTTTCTGGAGCTACCTCCGAAAAACAACCACAACCTTTTATGGTCATGATCTTCCTCTACCATTACTGCTACTACATGTAGTGTTCAAAGTTATGACAGCACTGAAGAAGTAACTTTATTGCCAATCCTCATATTTACAAGCCATGCAACATTTTCACAATCATATGATCACCATTTGTGTACTTTGCACCTGGCTTGCAACAAGCCGAATCAATGGAGAAGGTAGCAGTAAAATCAATTGCAGTCATGTCATAAGATCATCATGATCTGGTGATGTTTAGTTTAGTGATCTCAGTGTTTAATGACATAATTGCCAGTTTCAACAGTGGTCACTAAGCCCAGTTTCCCCTCCTTATAGCAACAGCAATAGCACTTAGACTTATATACCACTTCACAGGGCTTTATAGCCTTTTCTAAGTGGTTTACAGAGTCAGCATATTGTCCCCAACCATGTGGGTCCTCATTTTACTGACCTTGGAAGGATGAAAGGCTGAGTCAACCTTGAGCCAGTGAGATCCAAACTGCCACACTGCTGGCAGCTGGTGATTAACCACTGTGCCACCATGGCTCTTTTTGTTTGTACTCTGCACATTATATTATCAAGCTGAAATACAGAAACAGGCATGTACTAATACAACTTTTTTGAATGAACTTTTATGATGACACCAAAATTACACCTGTCAGTTGCATTACAGCACTGTTTCAGGTGAGTGAAACCTGCTGGTACAGCTTTTGTGGCTCACAGAGTCTGAATAGATGGAGGAAAACATTTCACTATGGGGTGAAGGTGGGAGAATGTCTAAAGAGGCAAGCTAACTATCTTAAGCCTTGCAAAAACTGAAAGTACACCTGAAAAAGAAAAAGGAAACACTCACCCCCAAATGCAACTTGAATTTTTACACTGGAGCTCTTAACAAGTTAGGTCACACAGAGCCCAAGTTGGCTCACAAGCTAATAACCTGCATAGCTTGCATCATATGTATGCAGCAAGCAAAGGAATTAAGACTGAGATCCTTCAAGTAGTAAAAGAGACATCAATCAGTACAGCTAGAACTTGAGTAAAACCTGAGCAACCAAGTCAAATATGTACCTTACAAATCAGCCAAGTGTCAGTTCAGCTATTATATAGGTAGTCCTCAACTTACAGCCACAATTTGGATCAGAATCTTGGTCATTGAATAAAGCAGTTGTTCAGTGAGATGTCTTATGACTGCTTCACTCAACTACCACAATCCAAATATTCCTGGTTGGGGTCATTAAGCAGTCTTACAGGTTGTTAAGCAGATGGAGTGCCAGGTAAGGAGCAATGGGTACCTCAAGGGTGGGGGATCCTGGGAGGTTTTGCTGAGGAGAATTTTCACCCCTGAGTGGAGAGCTAGTCATGGATGGCCTGCAATGGGCTGTCCCACCTGCCTGAGGTATCCTATCTTTACCTTACTGCACTGCCCTTCTGCTTGGATTTTGGCTCTCTCTTGTCTCTGGAAGTTGGTTTCAAGAGAGTTCCCTCTTCCATTCCTTAACTGGGCAAAGAAGGCTACTCTTTAGGATTTAGACTCTGTTTCTACACCCCACTGGAGGAGTTCAGCTCATCTCTGTGCAGGGGATAGAGTTCTTCCAGCAGCATTCAGAAACAGAACTTAAATCTTCTAATTTTGAGATAAGTTCCAGCACCTCATTTAAGTAATTCAGTCCCATTGGCAGGCATTTCTTTCAGCCATCTCCCAGAGATCAAACGGAGTCCTTTTGGCAGGTGATGGCAGCTTACAACCTTCTCTGACAGCTTTTCCATTGTCTTGTTGGGGAAACTGGCAAAGAAGATTCCAAATCATGATTACCTGAATAAAGGGTGCTTTGGCAACCAGTTGTAAGTGCAAACAGTACAAACATCCAGATTCTGGTCACATGTCCACTGGAGTGGTGGTTCAACATTTTGCGATTAGAAGGGCTTTATGAACATCTTTTCTGAGGCTATCAAAATTCCAGACCATTGTTAAACAAAGAGTTGTAACTTGAGGACTATCTGTGAGTCCAGACATACTTTGCTGGGGTTATATTTGTATTCCATTGATACAGGAAAAGTGCAGCAATGTAAAATGAAATGCAGCAAAAAAAGAGTGCATGTTGCAACCAGGTCTTTCTATTTCTGTCTAGATCATTCACAACCTGCTGATGACTGTGGTGCCCATGTCACTCATTCAATTGTTAAAGCTGAGGGGGGCAATCTGCAACCCTACAATCTGATGCAGCTCAAAGCCTAATTTCATGCAGCCTCTGATCTGATTCCAAAATCAATTTATCAAGCAGCAACTTAAACTTCAGGCAAAAGCAATCTGTTCTTTCCTTGCTGGCTGCTGTGTGAGGAGAAAGAGAGAAGAGAAAAGGGTCTCACAGAAAGAAGAGCGTGATGAGGACAATGACATTTCCCCTTCAAGGTTTAAGCATGCCCCACATGTAGATCCAAATATAGAATGCTAATTTTATGCTGTGCCTCTCCTACGTAGCAATACCCTATTATTCAAGAAGATAGTAGTGGGGAACATATTGTTCTTGCATCAGAACAGGTTCTTCATAGAGAACATATCTTGTTTACAATGTATTCATATCATGATATTAAAGTATGGTTCATGTTCATCTTCCGTATATTTTTTGGAACCTGTAAACAAACCCAAGTCACTATCCTTTCTCCCTCCTGATTTTGAAAAAGAGAAGAAAGAAAGTTGTACATAAATTCTCATCTGCAGTCTGCTTAAAGTTTATGCAATTTTGATGATATATAAATGCCTTCTGCAATAATGCTAATATCCCCTTTCCCCCTTCTTGTTTCCTTCTTAAAGACATTTTACACAAAATGTCTTTAAGAAGGAAACAAGGGGGAAAGGGGATATTAGCATTATTGCAGCCTTATGTTATTATGTTTGCACTATCAAATCTGCCACAAATGTCTAAGGTTGTGAATCTTAGTAAGCAATGTTGGAGGAAGTGGAATATATTGCTGCTTTTAAGCATTTCCCTGAACACTCTCCATGTAGTTCAGTTTTATGAATATTTTTTTAAAAAACATCACTTGGGCAAAAAGTCTTTTTAAGTCAGCATTTAATCTCCAGATTTCAGTAAAAATTGAAGCATTAATGTCTTAGCTTTTTAAAAAATAACTGTAGGAGATATAGTTTAGTAAAGTCTGAAATAATATTACTAATACAATTATTAATTAATTTTACTAAATAATTTTGGTCGAGTGGTTAGAAACCAGGAGACTGTGAGTTTTAATCCTAATTTAGGTATGAAAGTTAGCTGGGTGACTTTATGACAGCCACTCTCTCTCAGCCCAACTGGTCATATTGTTTCAGGAAAAACAGGAGAAAGAGTATTAGGTATGTTCATTGCCTTAAGTTACTTATAAAAATAATAAAGGCAAAATAAAATATTTTTAATAAAATTAATAATATTTTTTTAAAATTAATGAATATGCATCCACATTCTTTTTAACTACCCAGAATAAAAAGTTAAAGCTAACTACCATGTGTTAAGATGAAAACAAATAATTTTTAGTAATGTTAAACAAAGTTGAGTTTTTAAATGTATTAGATTTGGTGGTAAAATTTAAAGCTGTTCCATTTGTTTTGTTCACAAATAAGAATTATGATTTAGAGACCAATCCTTGTAGCAGCTACTCTGATATTACAATGGGACCTTTTTGGATAAACAATTTCTGAATTACAAAGATGATCTATCTTATTAATAGGTATATGAAGCTCCTGGAATAAGTAATTTATTAGTTTGTGGAACAGTATCATTATTACACTGATGGATGTACATTACATTACCCATTTGTACATTACCATACTGTCATGCTGACAATACTGTGAAAGATTTCACCTGGAATCTTGAAGATATAGGCCCCTGATTAAACAAAATTGGCTGAAGCCGAGTCCAAGTAATTGTTGATTCAGGAACATATAAATCCAATATACTCTGTAACTTGCAGCACCGTCTATTATATGAAGATCCAATAAGATGAGATTTCCATGCAAGTTATACAATTAGGAAATATATACATGAGGAACCAAAGACTGCCCTAACCAACTTGCCCTGAGTTGGAGCCTTAGACTTTAACTTCTGTCATTGTAGAAGAAATGGCAGCACCTGAGAGAAGAGTGAAAAGGGGGATCATCCTAGAATCCCTAGTCACAAGTAAACCTGAGTGCCATTGACTCTTATCTAACTCTAAGCAGGTTCTGAATATTACTTGAGAGGATTCCTATAGATGGGGTTTTAGCAATGAATCAGCTTAATTAAACCTTCACATGTACACCTGGCCTTTTATGCCTCACAGTCATTTTGATCACTGATCATGTTTAATGAGGGATGATAAGAATTAGTTTCCACATCTTTGAATGTTCAGTCATGCTATTATTGTCCTATATTTTACTGTAAGAAAACCCATTATCTCTCTGTTTGGAGCTTAGGCAAATCAAGCAGATATCTATTTTCCCATGAGTTATTCAATTCACTCTTTCTTCTCTTTCATTTTTCCTTCCAGAATCGGCAGTATTTATGAAGATCTGTAGCTAGCCTTAGCTGGCCTGCACATGTGTTTTTCTTCCCTTGTGTTACCAAATACAATGGGAATACAAAAACAGTGTGCATTACAAGATATCAGAGGAACCAAGGTAGGCGGGAATGAACCAAGGAGAGAAAATGACATTGCTAACACAAAAGCCAATTCACTAAAATCTAATTGCTTAAATCCATGGAATCATACCACATGTTTCAATATGTGGCACTTCTGGTTTCTCTGTTTATTCCAATTAAGATAAAAGATAGAAAAGGAAGATGAAACATGGCCTGCTCACTTCAGAAAGAGGTCATCTGGAAACTCTAAAAATGGCTCATTAACCATCTGCACTACATATTAAAATATCCCTCTAGACCCTTCTGGACAAAGCCCAGCTTCAAGAAAGCAGCTCAAGTTATTTTGCACATATCTGAATGCATCTATTAGTGCAATATGTGCAGGACAGTCTGTTTCCACACTTTGATTTGTTACACATTTTCTGTCCTCTCTCTTCCTCTTTTATTAATTTACAAAAATGGCTATATAGATATAATCTTAAAAGAAAGCTAGGGAACAATATGAGGCTCCACTTCCATTTGTTATTGCTCCGTAGGTTTTGTTATTGTTCTTTAGGTTAGTTAATTTTTTGTTGTCCATCAAGTTTAATTTAAATAATCCCTAATGTTAATTCCAGTATTGTTTATTTTAAAATTATGTTATAATATTTGAAATTTTTGTATCTCTTAATATACTACTTTTACATTTTAATATATTGCAGAAGTCATTAATTAAAATATCTGTAAAAATCATTAAGATTCCTTTTTGCCTAATAACTTAAATGGCAAGATTGTTCCAAATTACTGATGAGCATGTTAACATTAAAATTAATGGACCTCAAAAATAAAACAAATATACATGCATATAAGTGATGGATGAATCAATGAACATATAATTTCTTCATGATCATAATATGCATAATAACACAAAAATGATTTTTATGGAACTATATTACTGTATACATTTTATTTTTTAATGGATTGTTAAAAGTAAAATGTTGTACATGTACCATATATTGCGAAGTGGAACATATTCCCCAAATTGTCTGCATCTCTTAAAACTTGTGAATAAACGTTAAATGTTAAATAGAAATGGAAACAAAAGATCACATCTGAAAACAGTGACTGAGTAAGTAACGTAGTTGCTTTCACTAACACTGGTATTCAAAACTATAAAAAAGGTGATGCTTAATATTCCATTTAAGAAATAGGTTAAAACCCTGTGAATAGGACAATCATGAAAACCTTCTGACAAAATAAAAGAAAAAAAGATAGACATTATAAATAAAGCCATTGAGACTTTTTAAACTATTCCTCATTGTCACTATTTTCATGTAAAAATTCACATTAAGTTTTGAAGAAGCTGAGATCGATATGTTGACAAGAACGAGTCACTATAGTTCTCACCTTGAAAGTGTTGATCAAAATTGTTGATTATAACACTGAATTTCACTGACAAATAAACAACTGTAGTCTTTGAGAATTTTACCACTACCCTGTGTCATGTTCCTTGGGTGTTAATGAATGAAAAAGTTGCTCTTTCCTTCCTTATCAGTCCATTTTCCATGATATTCTTACAAAAATTGCATACCTTTTAACAATTTCATATCATTCTTTCTTAGGTTGAAATTAACATCCATCAATTCAAAGGCCCCTGAGTCAAACCACAGCATTTCATTAAGAGAACTGAGTACTGACTTGGATTTTGCTTACACTGTGAAAAATCAAGACTGAAATATGTTAACAGGATGAACTAAAGAAAAGTCTATCAAAATGAGAATTATGAAAAACTTCAAAAGGATGCTTTGATTAAGTGAAGATTTGAATGAATCATCCCAACCAAGTCAAACTGCATATCAAAGCAGAACCACTTTAATGCTACAAATTAAATAAGGGAACTGTGAAGTGCTTTGCAGACTCAATGCACATTTTCTGCTGCTTCTGAGTTTGTTACAGACAATATATAATCCATAACTTCACAAAGAATATGGAGGATGGACATCTAGTGATGTTGTAGGCTGTCTTACACCGAAAGGAGAAGCTGACTAATGCATTTCACCAACTTAAGATCTTGGGTTATCAAAGCCTATCTTGGGTGCAAAACTATCATTTTTGTGAATTAATTCATTTGTTCAAATTCAAACTTCAGTGTATACTGTTGGATCAAACTTTCTTTTTAAATTCTGCATAACCAGGACAGGTCAAATTCTCTCTACAATAGCTGAAAATGTGCCAACTAAGAATTATTGGTGTTAGCCAGCCTAAGTGCTTACAGCTTTTAAGAATAGGGAGTGGTAAGGCTTACATTTCCATTTTCTGATGCCAGATTCTTTTCTGGCCAAATGTTGCCATTTTGCCTTGCCAAGCCTGGCATCCAACCAAAGGTTCCTTCCAAAAGGGCTCAAACTTGCTATGCCAACTCTCTTGGCAAACCAGATGCAGCAAAACTGCTACACCCCACAAGGGTTACTTAATGGACATTCTTCAGAATCAAGCCCAGCTCTTCAAAAAAGAAAGAGCAACCATTTTAAAATGTGTGTGCTTTTTTAATTGAAGTGGAACACTGTGCATTGATTCAGTAAACTTTGTCAGTAAGTTTTTTTCCCTTGATATTTCAGAAACAGTTGTGCTATTTTTCCCATCTTTGGCTTTACAAAAATGCAGAGGGAATATGATATCAGCAAAACTATGAAAATTAGTTGGCTGAAATTTGGGGTGGTTTTGTTTTCCAAACTAGTCATGTCTATCAACCCTATTTTCTTTCCACTCTGACCCTTCCCCACTACACACACATGAAGCAGCTACAATCATTTTAATCTGTTCTCCATTATTGACTGGATAATTTATTTTACCAATGTCAGAGTAGCCCAAATGTCCAAGTGGTTCAGATCAGGTTGGCTTGCACTAAACTCTTTATAAAACTGAATCAAAACTGATATGCAGTGCCCTCATGATATTCAGGATTTTATCTAGTGTTAAAAAAAGTATCTTTTTTACAGAGTATAGTTTAAAGATATTCTTTTTAGGATGAAAAACCCAACACGGTATTCTTTCTTTCTTTCTTTTTTTAAAAATGTGTATTTTGTCATGACTGGTAGGAATAGCATAGCCGCATGTCAAATTTGAATTGATCAAGTAGATTTCTGACATTTGTGTCTTAATAGTAATATGTAAGCAGAAATTGATCCTTCATTCTCTTTATAAAAGTAGCATACCACCTCAGTTTTCAAAAAGAGTCAGAGCAAATCAACAGCAGTTTTGAATTCATTCTCTTATTTTTCTTTTAAATTTATTAAGCATATATCCTCCCCATCTGTACCAGAGGTGCTATTCAGCAGGTTCTGACCAGTTCTGGAGAACTGGTAGTGGAAATTTTGAGTAGTTTGGAGAACCGGCATATACCACCTCAGACTGGCCCCACCTCACCCCCCTCTATTCTCTGCCTCCCGAGTCCCAGCTGATTAGCTGGGTCTTCTTTGGTTGCCCTGCACAGGAGAATGGAGCTGGAAAGCAGGTTAGTGGGGAGAGGAGAGAATGGGATTTTGCAGTAACCTTCCCCTGACATGCCCACCAAGCCATGCCCACAGCACCAGTAGTAAAAAAATTTGAATCCCACCACCGATCTGTACCTCTGCTGAGATGCAAGAAAACTACCAGGGTTCTATGCTAGGAATGCTAATTCAAACACTGCTATTCCGGTGAGAAATTCTAAGGAGCCAACAGCAACATGATGTTGAAAATCAAAACAAAAGACAGAAGGAACTTCAGTTAGCTATTTTATAATGGCATATCCTGAATTGTTATCAATACAATGTATGTTCCTCTTAGTTGGTGGGATGTGACCAACAGTATGTTGGTTTCCAAGAGAATCTCTAGATTACAAATCTTGGGTGCTATAGAACCTTGGAATAAAGCTGGGCTTTTATTGTGCTTGTAACATGTAGGCCAAAGTGACCACTGCTGTCCTTACCATTGGGAAGGAATATTAAATATGGCATGATATCAGCTTCAGAAACTAAGAAAGACATGTGAGTTTCCTTTATTATTTCACATCTATAGGCAGAAATCTTGGCAAACTTCCAAATTAAGGCAAATTAAGCCAAATTATTTAAAGATTGGTATAATTAAATATATATGCTGACAAGTTTTAGGCAGGTAATGTCTTGATCCCCTTTCTCCTAACTAAACAATTGAAACTTTGTCATCTCTTGATACTCTGGAATGCAGTCTCTCCTTCTTGAGAATCCAGATAACATTCCACTGTGCATGGCTACAAATAAGGGTGGCCACCTAACCTATGTTTTATCTTCTTATCAAATTACATTATGCAAAAACATTGATTGATGGATAGTTAAGGTCAATGATAAGAGCGTTATCTGGTGATGACTATTCCATGCAGAAAATTGAATTTAAAATATAAGAAGGGTAAATGGTTAAAAAAAAATGAGCTAACAAATGAAAGACAGAAAATAGATATCCTTTATGTCTGCAAAACTGAAGAAGAGAAATGGTGTGATTCTTGCTGAAGGAACGGAATATGATCTTATCTTTCAAAGTGAAATAAATGAAGAGAAATGAAGGTGCAGAAATGAATGAATGAACAAAAGAACTATAATATATGTCTTCTGGTTTTTTTATTGAGTTTTGTGTTTTGTAATTTTAACTTTGTTCTGAATAAAATAAAATATTTAAAAAATATCTGCAAATTATGACTTGATTCTATCTGAGATAGAATAAGGAGCATGAATCTGAAGAAAAAAGATATGAGAAGGAAAATCAAGTTAACAATTGCAAGTTATAAATAAATAAATAAATAAATAAAATAAGGAAATACGTGAGTAAGCAAGTAAATAAATAAATAACCTATAGATCACATCCATAATGTTATGCACCTTACAATACTTACTAAACATTACCTTATTTTTATTACAATCAAATAATAGCAACACCAATGGGAATAAAAGAAGAAGGGTAGAATTAATAAAATAGGGCCCACTCCAAAATTATATCATTATTGTTCTAATTGCTGCCACTATAAATGTAGTTGCTATGTTGTTGCTAACATGGCTGCAGTCTGAGAAAAGAAAATTGGCAGAGTAGACTACTGTCCTTCCTGGGAGGCATTGTAGCCAAGATAATATATAATCCTTGTTCAGATCCTTATTAAAATTGCTGTGAAGCTACGCATGTTGGACAATTTCTGTGTCCCCAGAGACAGATGGGCAGGCAGGCGGGTTCTGCTAGTGGGATTTTGATAAATATGGCCTGTAATAATGGCAATGATAGTACATTGTCTCAGGCCCTGGAGAATTTCTTCTTCATTCTGGGAAAGATTAGTGTGAGTAACTTACAGGCTGCCAAATATTTTTAGCTCTCAGGGTTTTGCTATCCTAGGAAGGGGGTTAGTAAATATCTGGCAAACCTAGACAGCCTCTGTTTCTGATTCACCCACATGATGATGGACAGTCATTTGTCAGAATTAATAGTATCAGACCTTTTGGGGACAAAGTAATCTTTAGCCAGTACATCATGACTAGCCTCCATATCCTTTACTCTCTTCTGCGCGTACTTGTTTCAAACCTGAACAAAGTTAGGAACATTCCTTAGATCTGAAAACAGTGGTGGTATTCAAAAATTTTTTTACTACCGGTTCTGTGGGCATGGCTTGGTGGGTGTGGCAGGGGAAGGATACTGTAAAATCTCCAGTCAGAGGTGATATTTGCCGGTTCTCCAAACTACCCAAAATTTCCGCTACCAGTTCTCCAGAACTGGTCAGAACCTGCTGAATACAACCTCTGTCGGAAAATATGTATCTTTCAACATTTTTGTATGACTTTTCCTTCTTATAATATCCTATCTGGGCTTCATGTAGAATGTGAGTAAGAGTTTTAACCTCAAGTAATCTTAAGGCTGGTTTATTAAATATTAGAAATTCTAAGGGGGGAAAAGATGTATACATTTTGTTATAAAGTCATTTGGTAGTCTATTTCTCTGTTGTAAGGAATGATTGTTTGTTAAAAGAAACATAATTGAGTATGCTTTGTTATATCTAAATGCAGGTTGGGAGGGAAAAAAAAGTTGATTACAATGGGAATGAGGTATTTACGAAGTGTGTGAAGTAAAACAAGAAGAGTTCATTTAAAGAAAGATTGAATCAATATATTTTAATGGAAGACAAAGTTGAGAGATAGATTGTAATAGTGAAATCAACATAAGCAGCTTGAATAACTTTGTCTCCTCTTCCAATTACAAATTAAAGTCTGCTTACATAGATGATTTCACAGCAATTTATGCTACCTATGAGAGAATTCTGTGCTGCTTGCTTGAAGTGATAAGCCACAAAATGTGCCTAACTGGCACTTTCTGGGAGTAAGTGGCAAATTATGGGAATTGCACAGAAGAAGCTTTCAGATGTGCAGTAAGTGTAATGGGCACTGAAGCATCATATGTACTAGTTATCCATTCTGAGTTATGCATTTTTTTAAATTAAAAAAAAGGATTTCTGCATCAGGAATTTTTGATGAGATTACTTCTGAAACTATGACTTTCACAGGGTGGCAGATATGCTATTTAGACATTGGGTTTGTGATGGCACATAGGTTTTAAAATTATTATTACTTATTTATTTATTTAGACATTAGGTTTGCAATAACACAAGACGTAACAAATTATTATGGTTGGCTGCCTAGCCAGCCAGATGTTTAGACTGGATATGGAATTTTATCCACTTACTGAGTTCTTCCCAAGGACCTCAGGCAGGCATAAATTATTGATATTATATTTTGCTGATTTATATGATTCATTTCTGCTGATTTAAATGCTAATAATTTAATTGGCTAGCATTGCATGCATTTATGTGAAGAACTAATACTTGTTTAGTACAAAAGAGCGTATATATTAATAGCTTTTCTCCAAACACATTTCCCAACATAAGCACTTCTCCTCACTAACATTTAATTAAGCACCAATAGTTACTGGAGCATCTAATTCTGATATTTCCCTTAAGGAAGGTAAGTCTCCATATATGAGAGACCAGCAATCACACATCCAGATCTATTACCTCCATTTCTAACTGTCCTTTCTTGAAAGGTGATAGGAAACTACAGCAATTTTTCAGCTGAATTAAATTACATTCTTTTGTAAACCTTTCCTTTAAGATCAGGAGCGGCAGGAATAATGATGGAACACACCTTCCATTTCATAAATAACACCTTAAAAAAACTAACCATTTATTTTCTGCAGATGGGATTCCCTGAAATAAGATGATTTGGATTGCAAAGATATGGTGGTTTAACTTTTTGAACAAAAGCAAAAATACATACATTGTGAACATTTAGCTACATGTAATATTTAGATAATGATGTCTCTGAATATTTCTAATACTACAAATATTCTCTCTGCACTAAATTCCAGTTTAATTATTGCTAATATAGAATTAATTCAGACAATTACCAAAACTGTATCTACCTTTCATGATGTACGGATTAGCCCTGGTTCTAAAAATATATTTATACAATACCACATTACAAAAAAATGGAGCCAAAGAGATCATATTTATCACTGTGATTTCAAATATGACTTATAGCACATGCAAATATAATATTTGAAATTCTGTTTTATAGTTCTCCCCAATGAAAAAATAAATAATTTGATACAAATCAGGAACTTATAAATATATTCACAGGTAGTCCTTAATATGTATGAACAGATTAATCCTGGATATTTTCAAGCATCTTTTGAAGTTACTGATTACTCTACAGGAAAGAGAGAACAATATCTGAGCAGGAAATAATATTTGCTAAAGATGTTTTTGTAATGGGTACCAAAAGTCTTTTCAATTTCAAACAACTGCTTCCAAGGAACTTCTGCATGTTTAATACTGTATCTTAAATATCATTCCAAAATTCCAGGATAGTGATTCTATATTATACAGTCTCTTAGACATATTTGAGAGTACAGCTACTATATAAGGGTATTGACTATCTTATGGGTTTGCTGTTTTATATTACAGTACATATTTACTTTACCATGATATGGACTAATGTAATCATCAAACTAGGTTTGTATAATTGTAATACACCTAATAAAGTTCAAATCCAGAAAGGTTGTTTAAAACAGGCAAAGGCACAAATATAGCCTTTGTTACATTAAATTAGTACATCTTTTCTTGAAATCACTTGACTTAAGCTAGGTCACATGTAAATTTGCTGGGGAAGTAATTAATCAATAAATCATTACTTATTATAGCCAGATTTTATATTGAATAAAATATAGGCCAAAAACATCTATGAACTTTGAAGATTGTTTTACTTCCACATCCAAGACATTGAAGCCGGCGCCCATTCTTATAGGCATTCTCCTATCTTACCTACTTTTTCAGAGAATTTAAAACATTTGTATTTATTTATTTTTTATATATTTATTTATTTTTGTCAATTGCTTACAAGATAATAGATATAAATAAAAACATAGTTATGAATACATGGATGCATATAAGAATTTTTTTTTAAAAAAAGAAACAATAGGACGGGGACGGTAGGCACGTTGGTGCGCTTATGCACACCCCCTACAGATCTCTTAGGAAAGGGGTGAGGTCAATAGTAGACAGTTTAAGGTTAAAGTTTTTGGGGTTTGGGGAAGAAATCACAGAATCAGGTAGAGTATTCCAGACATTGACCACTCTGTTGCTGAAGTCGTATTTCCTGCAATCAAGTTTGGTGTGATTAACCTTGAGTTTGTATCTATTGTTTACTCTTGTGTTGTTATGGTTGAAGCTGAAGTATTCATTGACAGGTAGGAGATTGCAATGTATGATTTTATATACTATACTTAGATCGGACCAAAGGTGGCGTAGTTCTAAGTTTTCTAGGTCTAGAATTTCAAGTCTGGTGGCATAAGGTATTCTGCAATGAGTAGAGGAGTGGAGGACTCTTCTTGTGAAATATTTCTGGACTTTCTCAACTGTGTTAATATCAGATACATAATGTGGGTTGCAGACTGATGAGCTGTATTCAAGTATTGATCTAGCAAATGTTTTGTATGCTCTAGTTATTAGTGTAATATTACCAGAGAAAAAGCTACCTAAGTTTAGGTTAACAACTCTTTACGCCTTTTTGGCTATGGAGTTACAATGGGCTCTAGCACTTAGATCATTAGAGATGAGTACTCCAAGATCCTTGACAGAGTTTGGATCATTTTTTTCCTAATAACTAGTTCATTTTTAATAAAAAATAACTTTTTTCCTAATAACTAGTTCATGTATTGCTTCATATATCTTTTTTACATCAGGCTTGTTGGTGAGAATTACTTTCTTTTCAAAGAAAGAGGTGCTATTGGAAGGTGACAATATTTGCATTTTAGAGAAATGGATGGGATGTATCATTGGAAAGATGGAACATTGAATCTGTTAATGGAATTATGATTCAAAATTCAAATCCTAAAGGAACTATAATGTCTTCAATATGCCATGCAATGACATCGTTAATTAGTTTGCTCCCAGAAGAACATTTATATATCAACCTGTACTATGCCTATTTGCCAAGCTCTGGTGCTTTTTGTTTTTAACAAAACAAAGTGCACTCAAGGATAATTTCATGCAATTTCATTCAGTGCAGCACATTGGATTAATAGAAGAAAGAGTGCATGATACCTACCTTGCCTACATATTGGTAATCAGATCCGGTGTATTCCTCCAACAAGAAAAACTGGTTCCACATCCAGCCTCGTTTCTGACGGTGCAGAACTTTCCCCTCATTTCCTATTCCATGAGTTCTGAAAGTTGGCCGTTGATGTTCTATAGTCCTAGTAAACACCATTGCTGACAAGCAGGGGTGTAGCAGGCATATCCAGAACAGCACCAGCAGAAAGACTTGCTGTATTATCATAGTTCTTGGCTTCACACGTGCCTTTGACTGCAAGTTCAATATTACACTTCTTCTTACAATAAGCTTTTTGGGCGCCCTTGGCACACTTCATAAAAAACAGCCCATCTGTAGTCAGTACATATCCAAAACCTTAAAGCAAACAGAAAAAAAAATAGATTCAGATACACTCCTTTACTGTACATTAGGTTTCATATTATATCTGGCACTATAGCTGCAAATATTATATAAAATTTGTTATTTTCCCCAAACACATTTTAAAATAAAAATAGAAAAGTTATTTGGTAACTATCACCTAATTCAACTTTTGCAAAACCTTAATGTAGTATGAAGGGGATGCAGTGGCTCAGTGGCTAAGACACTCAGCTTGTCAATCAGAAAAGTTGGCAGGTTGGCAGGTCAAATCCCTACCACCACGTAATGGAATGAGCTCCCATTAATTGTCCCAGGTTCTGCCAACCTCGCAGTTTGAAAGCATGTAAAAACGAAAGTAGAAAAATGGCGACCATTTTGGTGGGAAGGTAACAGCCTTTGGCATTTAGTCATGCCATCCACATGACCATGGAGACATCTTCATACAGCGCTGGCTCTTCAGCTTTGCAACGAAAATGAGCACTGCACCTTAGAGTCAGAAATGATGAGCACATATGTTTGAGGAGAACCTTTACCTAATGTAGTATGAAGTTACTTCCACCACCACGTATTATGTAAATTGATGCTTTTCCCTAGTCTTCTCATTGCAGCTTTTCTGACTTTTTAATACATTTATTAAACTTTAATAAATGTAATGGAGTATCTATTAGAATGTTTATCATGTAGATTAGGGAAATTGTACCACAGGTACTTAAATATTAACTATAGTAGCTTTTGCTGCTGTTGGTAGTAGTGGTGATGACTTGAAGTCAGTCATTTGTTCAGGCAGTGATTTGTGATTTGCCTCTATCTCCATCCTAAAGCTGAGACAAGTGACAGACACAAGGTCACCCAACCAGTTACATGCCGTTGGCGGGACTATAATTCCGTTTCCTGGTTTCTAACCCCATTACCTTAACTGCTACATTAAATTGGCTTTCACTATAGTCTTTATCTCAAAAGTTTTCTGCTTGATTTGACTTGAGAGTCAAGCAATGATTCATAAATTTTGTCACCAAGAAACATTTAAATACTAATGTAGTTTTAGAAGTTACAGAAATCATAGAATATTAGTTTTCCAGAGTATTGTAAAAGGCACAAAAAGACACCATATGCATCAGAAGAGAGATATGACCAGAATCAAAAATTTCAAAAATCAGTTCCTAACATTTTCCAAGAAGACAAAGTGAATCATAAAGGAACAAATGGTAAAGAAAAGATTATTTTGGTTTGCATTTGAGACTATGGAAAGAAAAATTGCCATGTCTCGTGACCTCACAACATAGACTGTTGTCTCAATCTAGAAGCAGAGGACCACATTATTTAGAATAGGGATGTCAAACTCAATTTCATTGAGAGGCACATCACATTGTGTTTGACCGGGGGGGGGGGGCAGAGTGGTAGGGCCAGGGTGGGTGTGGCCAGATCAATATAACTCATGTTGGGAGCACCTGTAGTGGCGGGGCTGGGGCGATCCTTCCTTCCTTCCTTTTCTTTTTTCTTCTCTGTTCCTTCTCCTTTCTTCTTCCTTCCCCTCTTTCCTTCTTTTTCCTTCCTTACTCGCTTCCCATCTTTCCTTCTTTTTGTCATTCCTCTTTGCCTTTTTCCTTTCCTGTCCCCCGGCCCCATTTTTGTCCATGATGGCTTCATGCAGCCCTCTGCCAGCAATAATGGGGCCTGGAGGGCCACACCCCAGAGTCCATTTTTACTGGAAGAGGGCTGCAGGAGGGCGTCGTGGCTGAAAACTGGGCACAGGGAGGCACATGTGGCATTCCTGGACTCTGTTTTTGGTGGCAGAGGCACCATAGACCAGTCCTTCACTGTCTTCAGGGCAGTCCCATGGGCCAGAACTAAGTACTACACAGGCCAGATCCAGCCCCTGGGCCTTGAATTTCACACCCCTGATTTAGAAGCTGAAAAAGAGTCAGCTACAGATGCTTTAGAGTAGGAATTATGTGTGCAGTTATGCTTTACAATGTTAATTGTTAACAATGTTAATTGTTATTTAATTTAGTAATTTATTCTCTGATTTACATCATTTCTCAAAAATATCAGCAAAACATTTTCTTGCTCTGTTATGTGAAACAAAAGTTTTGGAGAGGGAAGTTGGGTATCATATTATGTAATTTGATATAATAGCATCTTCCGAACCCTGATGGCAAAATGTACAAATGATCTTGTCAGCAAAGAATAATGAGCACCTGATTGCAATGTCCTTTCTTATTTACTGTACTTTTTCAAATTATTAAAAATAAAACTAAGCAATACCAACTACATGTAAAAAAAATGATAGGTTAAAGGAGTTGAAAAATATCCATTTGGTATAGGCTGTAACGTATAATAATTAATCACTAAAAACCTAATAGTAAATAATAAATCATTTATTACTTTATAAATGATGTGATTTTTATGGGCATTGACTGACTATATTATATTATAATACAGTGCTAGAGGTCACACCTTCAGATCAATGGCTTTACAGATGTTGGCAACTGGAAGTCCTAGCATCTTTCTGCATGCTGTGTAGGAATGATATGAGTATATTTCAGCAATAACTGGAGTGTGCATACACATGCTATGTGTGTGTGTGTGTGTGTGCAGATATAGATATTAGTTATAGACAGATGATAGATAGATAGATAGATAGATAGATAGATAGATAGATAGATAGACAGACAGACAGACAGATCGATATAGATATAACTATTTGAATATTACAAACTCCATTTCAGGATTTCCCACAATCCCGAAATATGAATGTAAACTACCAAAGAAGACAACTCCTTCCTAACAAGAAAGATATGAGAGAAAGAGCTGAATCTGGCATCTTATATAAAAGTATTATCAAACAGAAGAGACCAACCAAACTCACAGACTTCCCAAAAATGCCCTCTTTGACATTTTATTAGTTGTTTACTTGATCTAATATTCATATAACCAAAGTTTTTACTCTTGGGGAGCATTCTATTAATTAATTGACAGATGGATTGACTTATAGCCAGCTAGCTAACTTCGAATACATAGCACAAGACTATATTAATAAACTATCAGTATTAGATATTCCAAAATCAACCATTAAAATATGAGCTAACATAAAAGAGAAATGGAATAAGAAAACAAATTAAAAATGACAATAATTGCAATAAACAAAGGTATAACAAAGATGACCTCCAATTAGACTAGAGATACCAATACATATTTTCTCTAAATTTAAACAGATACCAATATCTTGAAATTCTATTAATCAATATTAATACCAATAATCATAAAATAGTCTTCTCTTAATTTCAATCTAATATATAATAAATTGTCAAATGAATGGCACGGTGATCTAGAGGCTTGACTCCCACTCGGAAGGTTGAGAGTGCAATCCCAGGCAGTGACAGATGTTTGTCTACCAGGGCGCAAAGAAAAAATATCAGCTGAGAATTCTGTGTAGGCATCAGGAAGGGCATCCAGTCAGTAAATGGTCAGCACCATTCACTTATTCCTGACCCCACCCAAAGCAAGAGATTATAAGGTTATAAAAAGAATATATGTATAAATAAATAGTCAATTGTGAATAGCCTTATATTTAAAAGGCTAAATATTTATCTAATCCAATCTAATCCTCAAACCCCAAAGTCAATGTTCTTAAGAATAGAATAGAATAGAATAGAATAGAATAGAATATGAATACTTTATTGGCCAAGTGTGATTAGACACACAAGGAATTTGTCTTGGTGTAAATACTCTCAGTATAAAGAAAAGGTACATTTGTTAAGAATCAAGAATCATAACGTACAACACTTAATGATAGTCATAGGGTACAATCAACAATCAAGTCATACTAGGAAACAGTCAATATAAATCGTAAGGATACAAGCAACAAAGTTACGGTCCTACAATCACAAGTGGAAGGGATGGGTGATAAGGAGTGATGAGAAGATTAACAAAATAGTAGTGTACACTTTGTAAATAGTTGAACAGTGTTGAGGGAATTATTTGTTTAGCAGAGTGATGGCTTTCGGGAAAAAACTGTTCTTGTGTCTAGTTGTTCTGATGTGCAGTGCTCTATAGAGTCGTTTTGAGAGAAGGAGTTGTCCGGAATGTGAGAGGTCTGAAAATATTTTCACAGCCCTCTTTTTGACTCGTACAGTATACAGGTCCTCAATTGAAGGCAGGTGGGTAATAATAGTTTTTTCTGCAGTCCTAATTATCCTCTGAAGTCTGCGTCTGTCCTGTTGGGTTGCAGAACCAAACCAGAAAGTTATAGAGGGTGCAGATGACAGACTCAATAATTCCTCTGTAGAACTGTATCAGCAGCTCCTTGGGCAGTTTGAGCTTTCTGAGTTGGTGCAGAAAGAACATTTGTTGTTGTGCTTTTTTGTTGATGTTTTTGAAGTTAGGTGTCCATTTTAGGTCATGTGATATAGTAGAACCTAGAAATGTGAAGGTCTCTACTGTTGATACTGTGTTGTCTAGTATTGTAAGAGGTACAATAGTGGTAGTATGGGAGGGTTTCTTCTAAAGTCTACCGCCATTTCTATGGTTTTGAGTATGTTCAGTTCCAGATTGTTCTGGTTACACCACGAGGCAAGTTGTATAACCTCCTGTCTGTATGCAGATTAATTGTTGGCTCGAATGAGACCAATCACTGTTGTGTCATCAGCAAACTTCAGTATTTTAACAAATGGGTCATTTGCGATGCAGTCATTGGTATATAGGGAGAAGAGAAGTAGAGATAGCACACAGCCTTGGGGGACCCCGTGCTGATTGTACAGGTATCGGATGTGATTTCACCTAGCTTCACCTGTTGCTTCCTGTCTGTTAGGAAGCTTATGATCCACTTACAAATATGTTCAGGTACTGCTAGTTGGTTTAATTTACTTAGAAGATGTCTGGAATGATGGTATTGAATGTTGAACTGAAGTCTACAAAGAGGACCCTTGCGTAGGTAGTTGGAGATTCAAGGTGTTTTGGATGTAATGCAGAGCCATGTTAACAGCATCATCTGTCGATCTATTTGCTCGGTATGCAAACTGCATGGGGTCTAACAGCAGATCCGTGATGGTTTTCAGGTGGGACAGCACAAGCCTTTCAAAGATTTTCATAACTACAGATGTTAGAGCAACTGGTCTATAGTCATTCAGTTCCTTGATGGAGGGCTTCTTTGGCACTGGGATGATGGTAGAACATTTGAAGCAGGAAGGAACATAGCACATCTCTAGTGATCTATTGAAGATTAGAGTGAAGATGGGGGCCAATTGGTCAGCACCAATGACCAATTTTAAGCAAGAAGGAGATATCTTGTCTGGCCCTGGTGCTTTTCCTGGCTTCTGTCTGTGTAATAGATCTTGCACTTCTTTTTCTGTGATCACCAGGGGTTGTGAGCCCAATGGATTGAGGCCAGTTGTGGCAGGCTTGGCTGTTGTTGGAATGTTTGAGATGTGGGTTGTGGAGATAGGTGGCTGTAGTTTCTTTTCAAACCTTCAGTAAAACACATTCAGGTCATCTACTAGTTGTTGATTTCCTTCTACCTGGAAAGGAGGTTTCCTGAAGCCAGTGATGTTTTTAAGAATTTTCCACATGTTTGCTGGTTCATTTGTTGAGAATTGATTCTTTAACTTTTCAGAATAGCTTCTTTATGCTGCTCTGATCTCTCTTGTGAATATGTTTCTGGCCTGGTTGTATAGCATTCTGTCACCTTTTGGAACGACATAGCTGCTTAACTTTAGCTGTGAACCAAGTTTATTGTTACTATATATTTGCAGGTTCCTTGTTGGTACACATAAGTCTTCGCAGAAGTTAACATATGATGTTACAGTATCTGTGAGCTCATCTAGGTCTGCAGAGGCATCTTCAAAAACATTCCAATCAGTGCAATCAAGGCAGGCCTGGAGTTTCAGCTTTGTCTCATTCGACCAAGTATTCTCTGATTTAATTGTTGGTTTAATGGTTTTAAGTCTTTGTCTGTAGGCAGGTATAAGGTGAATCATGCAGTGGTCAGAGTGTCCCACAGCTGCTCGTGGTAAAGACCTATAAGCATCTTTTACTGTTGTGTAGCAGTGGTCTAAAGTATTTTTGCCTCTGGTGGGATAATTTACATGCTGGAAATATTTTGGGAGCTCTTTCCTTAAATTTGATTGATTGAAATCTCCTAAAATGATGGGAAGGGAATCTGGGTGTTTGGCTTCAGCCTCCATAATTAGTAATCGGCAAGAGTTAGTAATGCCTTGTTTACACAGGCTTGTGGAGGAACATACACAGCTATTAGGAGAAATGAGGAAAACTCATGTGGAGAGTAAAATGGCTTGCAGTTGATGTGTAAAGACTCTAAGTTTTCATCACAAAAGTTATATATTATAGTTATATCCTCAGACCAACTGTTGTTAATATAATCCTCCACCCTTTCTTTTACCTGATGTCTCTTCAATTCTGTCTGATCTAAATGTCTGAAATCCTGGGATGTATATGGTGTTGTCCCCATGAATTTGTGGATTCAGCCAGGTTTCAGTAAAACAAAGAACAGCTGAATTATAAAAATCAGAATTCCATCTATTTAAGAGATGAATTTCATCCATCTTGTTAACCAGTGAGCATAAATTAAAAAGATTGAAGGGAGAGGAGTTTTTTCCCCCTATTCCTTAGTCTGTTTAAAATTCCCGCTCGTTTACCTGGTCTCCTCTTTCTTTGCTTTCTTTGTTGAAATCCATAGCACCAGGGAATTGGTTAGAATCTCCTCCGCGTTTGCAAAGACAGGTGGGGGTGGGGAATCAGAAAGCTGCTCCTTAAGGAAACAATGCCTAATTCTTAGCAGATGGTCTCATGAGTATGGAATCCATAGTGAATTGCAGATAATAATAAGGAATAAAGAAACCATTAGAGAGCATTTCACCAAGGCAGCCTTCATCAGTGCCATCTTGGCAGGGAAAAAAATGTTCAACCTTAACAAATAATGAATATTCACATTACATAGGCCACTTTTAAGAACCACTAACACTCCATCTTTTGTTATAAAACAGAGTAAGTGATGAACTGCTTGTATATGACATAGGACTTTTTCCTCCTTGCTTCCTTTATAGAAAGGCATAATCCATTCTTTACATATTCTTACTTGATGTTAAAGTATCGTTAACTTTCTCTGGGGAAATAATTCTTCAATGTTATCTATTGTTATTGGATTTCTTTCTTGTTAAATTAGGTTAATGAAATAAAAGCTTGGATGGAATGTGTTGAAATTACAAAAATGGCTTATGTACACAGATCTGGCATACAAGTCTGCTTAATGTATTGCTACAGTAGATAAATTTATCCCATCTACCCTTTACCTATTGGCTTGGAGAATCCTGCCTGAGTACAGTTTATTGCTGTAAGTACAACAACATTTCTAATCACCTAGTTTTAAGCATCAATATCTTTTGTGCATGTGTGCAATAAAAGAATTAAGGCAATGAGAACTGCCATACATTTACAAGGATCAAAGGGTTTTCTTCACTTTGTTTTTTTTTTTAAGATGCAAAAGTCTCTATAAGAGAGTCCTTATAAATTGTAATTTTTTCTTTAGGTAAGCACTGTGTAAAATACTAAATATGTAAGTGAATTCTAGTCTGATAAGATTATTTTATTTCCCAAAAGTTTCATGAAGGGAAAGGGTTAGAAGTGGATAGGAAAGGTATATGATTATAGATATTTTGGTATCAGTGATAGATAATTAAAAAGGTATTATCTCACAATTGATTGCTTTTTAGTGGGACTAGTTGCCTGCTGAATAGAATCTTTATTGGCCCGGTGTGATTGGACACACAAGGAATTTGTCTTGGTGCAAATGCTCTCTGTATACATAAAAGAAAAGATACATTTGTCAAGAGTCAAGAATCATAAGGTACAACACTTAATGATATTTATAGGGTACAATAAGCAATCAAATCAATATAAATCGTAAAGATACAAGTGACAACATTACAGTCATACAGACACAAGTGGGAGGGGATGGGCAATAAGGAGTGATGAGAAGATTAACAGTAATAGTAGTGCAGACTTTGTAAATAGTTGAACTGTGTAGAATATATCCTTTTGTGTAATATATAAATAGGCTTCCTTTATATATTTTTATTGTCTACCCAGTCATCTCTTCTCCTTCCTGCTTTTTCCTCCTTTTTTCCCTTTCCTGTTGGGAAGGAGAGGAGTAATGTAGATAGACTTGAATGGGATATTCAGAAGCCATTATAGAAATAACAAGAGAAGAAGCCTTTCTTAAGCTCTGGGGCAGGGGTGGGATGCTATTGGCTCAGACCAGTTTGGGCGAACCCTTAGTTCCAGTGATCAGTTGGCCCCACTCACCCACCCATGCCCTAGTCTGTCCTATATTTCTATGTTTTGCAACCTAGCTGATTCGCAGGGCACAGTGGATTGCCACACCTCAGCTGTTTTACTCACTGGGGCTGCAGTAGAAGGTATGTTTTAGAGCTGAAAATGGGTGAATTTCAAAAGCTGCACACATGTGTGAGGCAAACCGGTTGTTACACTACTTGAATCCCACCACTGGGAATAGTGTTAGTTAGGGAGAGATTCAAACTGACTTCCTTCCTGACCACCTGGGGGAAGGAGGGAAACTCAAGCCAAACTAGATTTGCAAGATCCCAGGACTCCATGAAGGTATTGTTCTGTGCAATCAGTTTACAGATTTACTATTTCTCATAGGGTTGGCAAACAGTATGTCTTACTAATCAAGGAGAATATTTATAGCTCAGTGTTGATATGAAGAGTCTTTGGTGCTCTCTGAGCTTGGTTGTTTTCTTGCAGATGTTTCATTATGCAAACTAGGTAGCTAGTATGTATGTATAAAATGTACATGCATGAATGTAGACATGCATGAGATCTCTGTATTAATAAGATTCTTTCTGTGTGACAATGGTTGAAATATGTATATGATGATAGGATCAGTTATTTTTATCAGCTATTTCTCATCTCAAAAGCAGTTAGTGAGGATCACTGTTACACAAATGAAAACTGCATTAACAGAAAAAGCCAGCGAAGTGCTTAATTTAAACTGCATTATAGTCATTTAGTTTTAAGAAAGGCCAAAAGCAACGAAAATGAACTTCTGAATGTGCAGTGGTTCTTTCTCTTTTGGGGGGAAACCCTATTCAAGTTTTCATGAAGCTAACCAATTAATCAACTCAAATAAGAAAAGGCAGAAAGGAAATTGACAGGTTTCAGATGAGCTCTCAACCACTTCTATATTGCCTTTCAACATTTGAAGAGCTTTAATTTTTTTAAAGTTTATATTATTTATAATCACAGTACATTTTGAAAACCTACCACCTGTAAATCTGGGGCTATTAAAGCATGTGCTGAAGTTATCGATCATTTTCCAATAACACACCCAGCATGAACATGACCAATCATACCAATTGAATCTTTCTATACCTTAGATTTATGATCAATACAAATTGTACCACTGAAATAGAAAGAAGTCTGAAATATCAGATTTCCCTTAAATTGCCAAATCGATTTTTGTTGATGTTCTTGTCCCACTATTGGAAGAACATTTCTATGTTGTCAACAGTCTAGATTAATACTGCATGAAGAGGCATACCGTTTCTCATGCCCTCTGGATAAATTCCTGCTCTGTGGTAAGAACTCCACTAAATGACACTGAATGTCTCTAAGAAGGCATTTTATCCTTCAGGCGAGATAAAATATTAAATCTCTAGGTCTACTTTCTCTGTCTTTCCTTGTCTATGTCAGCAAGTTACCGGGTTTATTAGTGGAAAGAGAAGGGGCAAAAACTAAGCAAGTATTTAAAAACCTGTCATTAGCTTCTCAAGCATTTGCAGTGTCTCTGAGGCTGAAATCCTGGAGCTTCAGAGAGCAGAATTAATTTATCAAGGCATGACAAACTAAAGCACCGAGATGCAGGAGATGTGATTTAATACTGCACTCACTCAAAGTATAACAAAGTTGTTTTATTAAAGACCAAGCACAACCATTACTGCTAATTAGATGATGGCACTACAACTAAGTACCCTTATACAGACAGGTGCCAACAGACAAGGTACACCCAGCATCCCATATTGAAATTATCTTCCAAATGAATGCCTAAATATTTATTCTTCTAGTAAAATCATTGCACCATACCCAGTTTTATATTTCCAAAAAGATTTTCACTTCATTACTTCAAGGGTTGCTTAAGGAATCTAATCTTTCTCAACCTGAATGTAAAAATTACCTGAATTGTCCCACTTGGATTGATTTGAAGATCAGAACTTGGCATTCCAATAAATCCTGTGCTTTTCTAGTTTTGCAGCACAAAGCTTGAAAATTGAAGAGATTAAAATGCTTTTGTACATATGCACAAGTAAGCATTACAGATCAATATTTATTATTATTATTTTATAATTGCTACTTCTTAGGCAGGATTATAATGATACTGTAATTACTGTAAAATGCATATTAGACAATTCATTTAAGATACAGCAATATTAGACAATATTAGACTGGTGGGTATATTTGCAAATTCAAACTAAATTTAAGAAAGATGTAAAGGAGCTTGGGATAGATAAAGATTTACAAAAATTGGACCAAATCTTGACAGGCAAGGATATAAAATTTATAACACAAATATATAATTATTTACTGGAGGTAGAACTAGAGGAGGAAATTGTTAAGGGACCAATGATTGCCTGGGTGAGAAATGTGGGTCATAACATAAATTTGGATGAGTGGGAAAAGACTTGGACAGAGAACTGGAAGCTGACTTAGTCAATGGTATTCAAAGAAAATCAATATAAAATGTTTTGTAGATGGCACTTAGCGCTGGCATGACTGGTGAAAATGTATCCAATCTTGAAACCAGAATGCTGGAAGTGCAAAGAAAAGAAAGGAACATTTTTCCATATGTGGTGGCAATGTATAGAGGTCAAAAAATACTGGAAGAAAATACAGAGATGGCTTTTTGAGATTACAAAATATAAATTGAATTTGGAACCCGAAATGTTTTTATTGGTATGATCAAAGGGAATTTGAGTAAAGATAAAAGATACCTTATTGTACACATCTTAACTGCAGCAAGAATCACATTAACACAAAATTGGAAGAGTGATAAAATACCACCAGTTGAAGTTTTGATTCAAAAAATAATGGACTGTGCTGAACTAGATAAAACCACTATGGTACTGAAAAGCAAAGAGGATTGAGAATACTATGCGACATGGGAGAGGTGGTACGAATGGGTGAAGGATAAGGATAGAAATAATGTATAGTCACAAAATAAGAAACATATATATACAATGACACAATAACTGTTAATGGAAATGAGATTTTTGTATTTTTTGTTTTTAAAGAATAAAAATTATTTTAAAAAAAGATACAGCAATTAAATTCAAGCACAAAACAACTGTGGGTGAATCATAGGAACATGGCACAGACTGAAGAAGACATTACTTGTGTGGTATCTGAAAGTCCACCGGAAGGCCAGGAGCACATTATCATCATAATAGTACCTCTGTATTATTGAGCAACAGATATTTAGCAGTATTGTGTCTCTGATAGTGGAATGTAAGTTTGCTCCCCGTGCTTTCCTGACTTATATAGGGAACATAGTAAAATATAAAGCACATGATTTTGGGGAGAAATGTGATAAAAATGTTATGCATTCATGCTGGATTAGACTAAAGGGATATAACCAGTGCTGGTATTCAACAGGTTCTGACCAGTTCTGGAGAAGTGGTAGTGGAAATTTTGAATAGTTTGGAGAACTGGCAAATACCACCTCTGACTGGAGATTTTACAGTATCCTTCCCCTTCCATGCTCACCAAGCCACGCCCACAGAAACGGTAGTTAAAAAAATCAAATCCCACCACTCGATATAACCCTGCATCTTGCTTTCCTAGTGGCCCAATAAACACAATCACTTTCTTATATTCCACTATTTAGGAATGACAAGTCCATCCCTAATTATTTCTACTCTTTTCCCAGAAAAAAAAAATATCAGAAATGTAAGTAATCAAAGTCCAGACTAGAGACAAGGAGGTTGAGGATAGAAAAATGTGATTCGTAAAAGATTTCAAATAAATTTTCAGAATGTAAAAAATAACCCCTAGGTTTTACACATACACACACACACACACACACACACACACACACACACACACACTAACTTAGAAATGCAGGAAATGTAATTTCAAAATATGATATTGGCATCCAGAAAGTATACTGGTACCCATTTCTTTGCGGGTGAGGGATCAAGGTATGTTAGAATTGACTTAACAAATGGAGTAGCTGTTCGTTTTTTTCTTTGTAATATCAAACCTCACACTGCCTTTAAAGAAGACATTATAAATGCTTTTATCTCATGTACCCTATTAATTAATGATCCTTTAAGGAGCTTAAAAGTAAAAGATAGTATTCTCCTGGGAGACTCTTATTGTATGAAGCATCCTTCCTCCCACTGGAGAGCTTTAACTGAGAGATCAAACGCAAGTGGCTGTAGCAGGCTATCTACAGTAGGTTCATTATAAGCAAAGTGAATTGAATAGTTAAAGAATGTGAAAGAATGAACTAAAATTAATATTAAAACCAATTATGGATTTAAAAGACAGAAAATACATACATCAATATGGATTTTTACTGACACAGTATGGGCTAAATCCAACTGCTAAAGGAGTGCATTCCATAATCTATCTTATACTAGAAAAATGTGGCTTCACTCAAAAATAGGGGTGCACTGCTGGGGATTTGCAGGGGTTCAGGAGAGCCCTAGCTAAGATTCTGTGCAGTTTGGAGAACCCCCAAACTCCTGGCTGGCCCCACCCACCCCACCCCTCCCAAGAGTCCCCACATGGCCCAGTTTGGATGCAGGTAAGTGCAGGGGGTGCACAGAGGCTCATGGAGGGCAAAAAACCAGGCCTCCTAGAAGTTTGGGAAGGTCAGAAATGGCTCCATTTCCAGCTTCCAGAGACCCTCCAGGGCCCGGGGAGGCTGGTTTTGCCCTCCAGGAGGCTCAAGGAAAACCTCTGGAGCCCGGGGAGGGCAAAAACATCCCCTGCTGTGGTGCAGGAGGCTGACTAGGCCACACCCACCATGGCCATGCCCACCCAACCACTGGGCAGAGAACCCACTGCTAAAATTTTTGAAGCCCATCCTAGCTCAAAACGGACAGTCGTGCAGAGTGTGGAGAAACATCATCTTAGAAGGTCAAACTTAAAGTTATTTAGAACATTAACATTCTACACCAATGCATTAAAGTGTGCACAATAAGGAACTGGCAATCAGCACAGAACTTTCAATAAAGCCATGATATTACTATGCTTTTACCATTTAACACCATAATTGTCACATTTTGGATCAGCCACCTTCTGGCTTCTTTTCAAGGGCAGTTCCTCATGCAGTGTGTTACCTTACAGGATACAATTAAGGTATAGGTAATTTTTATCCAATCTGATTGCCTCAGGAGCAGTCGCTGCAGTTACACGAGTTAATTGTGTGAAAGTGTTTCTTTGCTTTGTCACAATTTACACATATATACATATATATATTCTTCCATTTTCTCAATTATCCAGCAATGTCTCATGTTTCCCAGTCTATTCTAAAACATTTGGCATCTCTCTTTCCCTTGTAGCTGTGAAATTAAGAATATTGTATGATAATGTTCACATATTTTAAAGGCTTCTTTGGTATATATACAGATTTTCCAAACTGTGTCATGCTCCAGATTTTCTGACATAGCCGTTACTGATTCTTCCTCTGTTGATTGCCATATTTCTGTAGCTTTTCAAGCAATTCCTTTAGTCTTGTAATAATTTGAGAGCTGACCTAACTTCATTTTTTAAGTATTAGAGGTACTTGACAGTTGACAATTTTTAAGATTTCTAGGATGTTGATACCTCTATCAGTATTCTTCTTCTATCTTTGTTTGATTTTGTATGAATTAGTTATGTCTGTCAATTGTAGTCATACAGAATCAATTCTGGAAGAAATACATTATCTAGATCCTTTTCATTCAGAATCCTATCTTGGGTATTGGACAGAGTCACTAGTCACTCTCATGATCTAAGACTTGAATAAGGAAAGTGTGACTGGATCTGCTGGATCTCTTGTTGAATTTTATTGGCCATGGTTTACAGTATCAAAAGCTTCCAAGAGAATAAGAAGCACAAGGATGGATGTACAACATCTCTATAGTTATATCAGTACTAAATCCCAGCTTGAAACCTAACTGAAACAGGTTAAGAGAATCTATTTCCTCTAGAGTTCTCATCAGCTGCAGACCAATCATATTCTCAGCAACTTGCCTCAAAAGGGCAAGGTTGGAAAGTGATCAATAATTATAGCAACAATGCTCAGACTTATATGCCACTCCATAGTGTTTTACACCACTCTCTTAGCAGTTTACAAATGTCAACATATTGTCCACAACAATTTGGGTCCTCATTTTACCAACCTTGGAAGGATGAAAGGCCAAGTCAATCTTGAGCCAGACAGGATCAAATTCATAGCTGTGGGCAGAGTTAGTTCTCAATACTGAAATTCTAACCATTATACCACCAGGGCTCCTAATATAGTTTAAAATTATCATTAAAGACCACTGGATCCAAGGACATCCTCATGAGAAGAGGATGTACTTCCACTTCCCTCAGATTGGCATCACCACCCCTTCCATCAAAGAAACTGACACTACAGCATGGACCCAACTTTCCTTAAGTTTGAGGAAACAAAAGGAATCAAATGTGGGATTACTATAATTTGAATGTGGAAATATCTACTCATATTAAGTTTAAAGGTAGCTCGCTTGGCTATACTTGCATTTTAAATTGTCACTTTAAAGTACATGGATTTTGACAAATACTTTTATACCATTACAGGTAGTCTTCAACCTACAACCACAATTGAGCCCAAAATTTATGTTGTTAAGTGAGGTTTGCCCCATTTTATGACATTTCTTGCCACAGTTGTTAAGTGTATCATTGCAGCTGATAAATTAGTAACCTTTGGTTAAGTGAATCTGGCTTCCCCATTGACTTTGCAAAAGGTGATCCCAGGACACTGCAATGTTCATAATTATGAACCAGTTGAGGACTACCTATATATGTCAGTATGTGTGTGTTTTGTATGTACACACACACACACACACACACACACACATGTATATGGACATAGATGATATAATTTATAATATCAAAGCTGTGCAGAGTATTTGCTAATTAATTCATGCTCATAATCCTTCTGCAATCTTAATTATTATCCGCATTACATATCATCATGTATGAAAGAACATTTGCAATACAGTACAATCTAATAGAACAAAATGTAGAAAACATATTCCATCACAATGTGGTTCTTCAGTTTTTATAACCATTAAGTGGGTTTCTTGAACAGTGGAATTCAACCTGCAAGAGGCTGAAGACTGCTCTCTTTAATGGCTTCTTCCCTGAAGTAATTTTCTTTTCTTTTCAAGGCTAGCCCACACTTGACTCCCTTTGTTTTTCCAGCACAATGACCATATTATAAAAATGGATCCTTGAAATCAAAATACACAAATCAGGGAATATTCTTATTACTTGGAAAAGGTGGGTATGTATACTTTGTTTATGTGTAGCTGGGCATCTGTGCAATTCACACATTGATCATCTCTCAGGAAAACTATGTTTTATACTTTTCTCTGCCTATATATAACTATCCATTCCACAGCGCTGTGTATTAGTCATCCAGTGACTTGTGTATCTTGTGAAGCCATTAACAATATTCAGTAAGTGCAATATTAACTTGCACTAGCTTTTTAAAAATAATAGTGATTTATTTTAATGCAGTTTAACAAGTGGAAATAGGAAGCCAGCACTGTGCAATCAACAACCTTCCCTCCTCCTCTCAGCACCAACATTTGGGAATTACTGTTCTGGAGAATAAAATATCACTTGACTTAGATTCTACATCATCTGCTGAAAAGGCTACCCACTTTTCCCCTGCCCCCGGGGATTACTATAATTTGAATGTGGAAATATCCACTCATATTATGTTTAAAGGTAGCTCGCTTGGCTATACTTGCATTTTAAATTGTCACTTTAGAGTACATGGATTTCAAGAAATACTTTTTTACCATTATGGGCAAAGAGCAATATAGCTCAAGGGCATCACTGCACGATGCTCAATGCCTATACATCTTGTGTATTCAAAAAGAAAAGTGAACTGTTCTAAATGAAAGAGGTGCTTCCTGAAATGTAAAGATTAAAGTATATAAATGCATCAGTGGAGCCTCTGTTGAAAGAGGGTTATCTTCTCTCCAGTGTCTTTATAATGCAGATCTTTCAAATCCCGCTGAATTCAAAGTTGCCAATAGGGTGATGTTCCTGTTAAAATTAATCACCTTCACATGAGTTTTCAGATTTCAGTGAAAATTAAGTAAATTTCTACCATTAAAATAAAGAGATGAAACAGTGCTCAGAGTCCTTCTACTTGCAATAGGAGGTATTTGACCTATATTTATCAGAAGGCTGTTTTAGGTCCCTTTTACTGTATAGTGATAAGCAATAGCAATAGAATTTGACTTATATATTGCTCCATATGTTTTACAGCTCTCTCTAAGTGATTTACAGATTCATCATATTTCCCTCAACAATCTGGATCCTCATTTAACCAATCTCAGAAGGACGGAAGGCTGAGTCAACCTTGAACTGGTGAGAATCAAACTGCTGGCAGTCAGCAGAAGTAGCCTACAATACTGCATTCTAATCACTGCACTACCACAGCTCTTAAGGACCCATACTTCATCACATTTAGAGAATGACCAATTGATATCAATTAAATTAATAATTTATTAGTAATTTAAACTAAATTAGTAATTTAAATCCATGTATGGAGTTGGGCCAACTGTAATATGTCTTATCTAAAACCAAAAAGCCAAAATTGTGGGTTTGTGAAAGGCAAAAACAAATGTAATAAGGGCAATGAAATCAGCTGTAAAAACTGGGTCATATCTTAAACGCTAATAATACTCTGCAGATGGTTAATCTATTGGAAGGCTGTTCAATGAAAATGAAAAGCAGTTGATTTTCTGAATGTTATATTGAAGCATCTTCTCCACACATCACAAATTAATACATAATGCTGCTACACTACCAGCTATTTTGAATTATTTTGAGCTTTTGTTCTTTATCCAGAGCTGCTGCTCACTTCTGTTATCTTTTCTACCAGGCTGTTTCTCATTAGTTCTTCCTATTCAGAGCCCAGAGCTAGTAAGCTATTGCAAAAATCCTAGCCTTTGGCAAATAGTTCCCCAAAGTCCAATCATGGCTATTACATTTAATGTTAAACTGTTTCTCATTAAATCCCTCATTCAAAGCATGTACACCCTTATCTGGTTCAGACTACACTTGGCAATTATTCTTCAACACGTTTAGCATTCAGCCATGATTTTGTGATGATGCGGATGCTGCTGCTTGTTTAGGGAGCTTATACTTTATCGATTTATTTAACAATATTCATAGGTCACCTTAATACAATTCTGGATGGCATGTTGTCATTCAAAACCAAATGAATTTTTAAAAAGTAATATAAACAATACTGTAGCTCTTAATTAACTCTGATGATCTCCCCCAACCCCCACCCCACCCCAAAAAACCATAGGCCTTACTTGATTGAAACACTACTTCTTTAACTTGCTAACAACAACAAGGTTACTTGTACTTTGGAGGTAAGATACTCTATAACAGACATATCAAACACATGGCCTGAGGGCTGGATGTGGCACACAATAGACCCAGAGTTATCCCACCCCTGCTGCCCTGACTACACCCCATCCCATCCACACCCACCCAGTTACCTATGATGACCAAGCCATGCCCCCCCCCCCCAGTCTCCCCAAGGGCAAACAAAACAATGAGATCAGTTTGATACCTCTGCTCTGTAACATGGGGATCACCCTCAAGAAGCCCTGTTAACTGTCCATGTCCTATTGATCTCCACAGGGGAACTAGACATTCAACGGTGTTGCCTTAAATATCTAACGATTTAAGCAGATTTCATTTTGGCAAAGCCAAATATATATATTACTAATACATTACTTTAAAGTAATATATTAGGTAATATAACCTAATATATTACTGTAAAGCTCTAATAAAGGGCTTTAAAGGTAATGACCAACATATTAAATTAAGCACACATGTTCACCGGTCATGAAATGACTTTAGAACCTGGACATTGTCAAATCTTGCCATATTCTGGACCGGCTTCATCTTATAGGTTATCTACAAAGGTGTGTATAGTGCATTACAGTAGTCTATGATCAGGTATAAGTAACTGTCATAAGACATCCAGATGAAGCTGGACAAAATCTTGTTTCATTATAACTTCTTCTTCCTATTCCACCAGGTTCCAGGAGTCTACAAATAGCTCCTTGTAATAAATCAACTCTTTCAGGTCATTCAGAGAATGGCAAATATCACCTCTGACTGGCCCAGCCCACATCTATTCTCTGCCTCTCGAGTCCCAGCTGATTGGCTGGGTCTTCTTTTGTTGCCCTGCAAAATAGAATGGAGCTGGAAAGTAGGTTAGTGGGGTGGGATGGCAATGGAGATTTTACAGTATCCTTTTCCTGCCATGCCCACCAAGCCATGCCACATCCACCAAGCCATGCCCACAGAACCAGTAATAAAAATATTTGAATCCCACCACTGGATCATATCATATCATATTATTCTGTTCTGCATCTACCAGTCTACTTCCAAGTGCAGTTCAAGGTGTTGGTTATGACTTTTAAAGCCCTCAATGGCATAGGTCCAGGCTACCTAATGAACCATTCCTTCCCACTAAAACTAGTTTATCCTACTCTGGCTGCAAGAGAGGGCTTACTGAGGATCCCATTAGTCAAATAATTTTCAACTGTTGGGATCGAGAAAAAGAGCCTTCTCTGTCAGAGCACCTGCCTTTTGAAACATCCTGCTCTCCAGGGTAAGATTTGCTGCCAATTTCCTATCTTTCTGTAAGAGCTAAAGACTTGGCTCTGCAAATTAGCTTGGAGACAATGGAGGAGTACAACTCTGGAGATAACTGCTAGATTGACTGACCAATTTTCCATCAACAAAGGGTACCAATAGGTCTGTTTTCATTATAAATATCATATTCATCATATATGATGAATAAAGTCCTGTTATTTAGGTTGCATTATGTATAATAAGTTTGCAAAGGGAGTCAACCCAGAGCAGCACTTCCCATCTCGGTGCTTTCGATATATTATTAGGCATTAGCTGATGCTGACTGGAATAATACTGCAGTTGTAATCCTACACACAAAGTTGATAAAGGTACTTTAGAGCAAAATCCTCCACCCACGATAAAATGCTTTGAAGTTATCGTCAACCTCCTGACTGAACTTTCAGGAATAAAGTATGTTCCGGTCTCATCACAAATTAGATGCTGTATCTATCCAATTAGCTAAGCCCACTTTCAATCATGTAAGTCTGTCTTGAACTTTACTGATAACACAACTTGTACCATGAATTAAGACTCTCAAAAGATCAATGCTTTAACTGTCAAAAATGATGAGCAGAAGTTTTAACAAGTTGAGATAAAAGAAATGTTATAGAAGGAGTGAAAAGACAATTAAATGGCCAAGCTCTCAGAGAGTAAATCAGGCTTTACTTCTATGAATGGAAACAATAGATTTAACTAAGATTAGGAGCCTCTTTTTAGATAAAACCAATCAATGTATGATGGCAGACAGATGAGCTGCTGAATGAATGTCAAAGAGAAATTTGAACAATTGGAAATATCCTAATAGTAGGTAATACTATGAGTAATATAATGCCTATTTAAAATGTCTGGAATTTGTAGCTTCAACTCTATACAGTACAGTAATAATACATATAGAAGAAAATATTTGTAGCTTAGGGTTAACCTGTAAGATCCTTGGTTGTCTTCTTGCAGACATTTCATTACCTGATTGTGTAACTTCATCAGTGTTAGCAACAAAATTCAGAGAGCACTAAGGATTCCACAGAAATAAAACAGTTTTACTGTATTAACTTAGTAACTTAACAGCAGTTGTAATAAAGAATGTAGTGACCTTTGCTTTCTTCCTTGAAATGCAGACATTTTCCTTCTAACTGAGATATTTTGCCTACTATAACTGATTTAATTCACAATAACTGATGGGATCAGATGTTGGACAGGTATTCTCATTGTTCCATATTAGCATACTTGAAATACCCATTTCTGATTGGTCAACAGACACTGTACAATGATTGGTTCAAATAACCTATTGCCATTGGTTAGCTAAGAATCAACTGCGATTGGCACAGCCGATCGGGGGAGATTCAAAGAACTGTCATTGGTTGCGAGCCATGGGAAATCCCTATAAAAAGGGCTGCCGCGCCTCCAAGATCTTGCACAGAACTATACAATAAATAAAGAGCTGAAAAGTCACACTGGTCTCGAGTCTCTTTCCTGCGATCGAACACTCATAATGGAAAAAAACAACAGATAATGCAAATTGCTATTAGCAGCAGCATCAAGGTAGCTTTTCATTGCTAAAATGCATTTCCTGATAAAGGTGGAATTTTGGTCTTTGTAGTGGCATTTGCTAGATTGAGTCTTCCACCACTATCTGTGGAATTCAGATCTCTTATTCTGTGTTCTGTTACTCATATAAGCACATAATTAGTATTCTTGTTCAATCCAGGGTACGTTCGCTGCAGGTGCCTGACATTCATTCCTGTTTCCACAGCTATCATTAAACTTTATTGTTGTTGTTAGTTACAAAGTCATGTCTGACCCATCACGACCCCATGGACAATGTTCCTCCAGGCCTTCCTGTCCTCTACCATCTTCTGGAGTTCATTTAAGTTCATACCTACTGCTTCAGTGACTCCATCCAGCCACCTCATTCTCTGTTGTCCCCTTCTTCTATTGCCCTCAATTTTTCCCAGCATTAGGCTCCTCTCCAGTGAGTCCTTCCTTCTCATTAGGTGGCCAAAGTATTTGAGTTTCATTGTTAAACTTACAATTATTAAAACAATGTGTGTGGATTATCAGTTAGCCAGACCTTGCCTTAAAGGAAGCTAATAGAGCGAGTCAGTAAAATAAGAGTTACTAGAATATTTTTCTAGGAAAAAATTTTCTCTCTGAGAAAAAATTATTTGTGTTGGATTTGGGTAGTAAGCCAAGATTACACCAGTAATTTTGACTTGCTACCCCAATGGGGGACCAGAAAACTCATTGTTAAGGAGTGCAGTCATTATGTGAATATATCGCATGATCGTATGTGATCTTACAAACTTTTTTTCCCTAGAATTATTTAGTGGCTCACCTTGGTCATTAGGCGAAACATCAAATGACTACAACTTGCAACTGCCTGCTGCGTTCCTCATTGGTTTTGCTTGTCAGGAGCCAACTTGGAATGTTGCAAATAGCAATCACGTGACTTGTGGATGCTGCAATCATCATAAGTGCAAGGTTGTACTGTATGTCTTTTTTTTTCAATTCTATTGTAACTTCAAACACAATCAGTGCCATGTTTGGTCTAATTATTAAGGAACTAGGCTAGAAATCTATGTAGACCATGAGTTCAAATCTTGTCTTAGCCATGAAAACCAGGTGAGTGATCTTGAGCCACTCATTCTCTCTCTGTCCAATTCTCTTTTCTTTCTTTTTTAACAATATTTTTATTTTTTATTTCTGTCCAATTCATCCCACAGGAAAATAAGAGGAGGAACACGTGTTGGATATGATCACCACCTTAAGTTATTTGTAAAAATAATAAAGATGGGATATAAACAAACAATCATTACATGTTGCTAAATGAATAGTTAAGTGAGGATTACTTGTATAGAAAGCTTCCATATTCTTCTATCCTTGCAATTTGTTCTGGATTTACTGCTTCAATACAGAATTCCAAAGACAAGCATTCTCAACAAGAATTTTTTCCTCAAGATTAAAGTTTTTCTTTATTCAAATAAGCAACAGATTATTGACAATATGCCATAGTGCATTTATACTTTTTCATGTTTGGGGTCCTAAAAAGTGGAATGCATTGTTCTTAGAATAACAGAATAATAGTATATGAATGTAAAAGATGCCTTATTCTAAATGGTCTGGCATCTAGACCATTTATTAGTCTATCTTAAGCATTCCACACGCAGCCATTACAAATAAGAGAACGCCAGCAAAAAAAGGATCTTATAGTTGGTGCTCAACCCTAATAAGTTCTAATCTGCAGGAATCCTAAACAGCTATGCTGTTCTCAACATTCAGTGAAGAAATGTAGCATGTGTTAGATGGGTGCTATTACCATAATGGGTTTCTTTCAAATCAATTGTGGCAGAAATACAGAAAAGAAAATTGAATTTTAAATCTATTGTTATGGACTAATGTAACAAGCAACACAATGTTGAGCTGACCCAAACGATGTATCTACCTAAAGATCATGACCCGATCAAGCTTCCAACAAATATGGCTACTTATCTTTTTTTTTAAAAAAAATAAAAGGCTCCCTACTAAATAAGATAATGACTCAGGCCATGTCAACTAACTGCTGACATCATTTGAGAACACTGAGTAAGTAATATTCAGTACCTTAATATTTAGACATTTTTAAAAATAAAAAATTAGGAATAAAGAGCACTTTTTTTTTTCTAATTTTATTTTGAAAAGACTGCAATTTCACTGTCTTATATAAATATTTCAATACTGTGTTGGCCTGTCTGAAAGGAATAGCCCAAGATGAGGATGTAAGATTATTTTAGAGATGAAGGAATGTGTTTGTGCAAGATAATAAAATGAAGGAAAGAAAGGAAAGGTGTTAAATGATGCCTGTATATACATACCTTCTCCACCATTCTGCTTCAAACTACAGGAAGTCCTTAATTAAATTTAATTTACATCCCAAGAAAACACAGTCCAGTAAAAAAAAACATGTACATTCAAGTTTAAAAAGTTTAATCGGAAAACTAAAATTGGGTCATTGACATTTCTCTTGAGTAAAGGCATTCAGAATGTTAATCATGTTGGGCACTAGCCATAATTCTTAAAATCATTAAACCATCCAGATTTTTAATGCTAAAAAAATTATTAAAACATCCTGGGAGACCTTTGAATAGTTATTCATTAAAAATGTAAAAAAAATTGAAATGTTGATCCCTAAATAATTATGAATTGCCAGATCACATAGAAAACTGACACTTAATATGCTTCTGTGCAACTCCTGTCCTCATATCTGAGCAGAAAATTAAGCCTGGAAGGGTATTTTGGATCTTTAGTCTTAATGCAAGAGTCTCACAGAGAAACAAGGTCAGAATCTTCTACCTATACTGCTGTTTCTTTCTAAAGAAGACGGTTAAAGTCATTATGATTGCTGAGGAAATAATCAAAATATGATGAATTAGGGGTTCATAAATAAAATGATTATGATACAGTGGTATCTCCATACTCATTGTTAATTGGCTCCAGGAGGTGTGAGTAACAAAAATGATGAGTACCAAACAAAATTTTCCATAAGGAATAACATAGTAAGTCACAAGGCAGCCAACAGTGATAAGTTCTAGCTTGTGCATTGAATGCCAAATAAACAATGAGTCCTGGGACAAAATTTTTGCATCAAAATGCATTGAATACCAAATTTGTTCAGTTTCGAAGCAATTGAGTACCAAGATACCCCTTTACTTCTATGATACTTGAAAAACTAAACTCTGTAGAAAAACTAAACTCTTAGCCTACAAACATGGTGATTGTTAAGAGAAATTTGTATATAAATTTTTGTTTATCCAATAATAATGATATGAAGCATAATCATAAACCTGAAGTGGTAGGATGCTGTAGCCACTTGAAAGTTAGACATGGAATAGAAGAAATTGTAATTAACATTAACAGTCATACATCAAACTATAACTTCTTGCCCTTCAACTCTCATAAAAATAAATAAATTAGACAAGTTTATTTAAAAAAACATAAAAGTTATCATGTAGATTATAAATAAAATTTTATTTTGGTTTATCAAGACAAGTTTTATGGGTTTAAAAATGTAAACTATAAGATGAACACTCTATGTCAAACTGAAATGGTTGGTGTTTATTATATCACATTTACTAGGAAGTATCTCTATGTTAATATTGATTCAATACTCTCTTGCAAAATATATATTTGTATCCTCTGGCTAAGCAATTGGGTGCAAAGGGAAAAATCAACATCTATCAAGATTTCAAGATTTCTGAACTAAAACAAAGCTTCCTAGTTCTGTTTCCATACCCCTCAATTTAGGGGACACTATCTCTACACATCAAGTAGTACTGAATTTAGTATTGTCCTGTATTGTATCCACTAAAAGGCAAAGAAAGAAAGTTCCTCTTACAAATTGAATCATGAAGCAAGAGAGTTTAATTATGAAGGGGCTGAGACAACAAGGGTAGAAAATATCTTGAATTAAAGCAGGTGTTCCAAGCTCATCTAATCCAATAGTGCATCATAGACTTACCAAGAGTATTTTCAAACTCTGACAAGCAAAGAACATAATTTCAATGTCTAAATGGGACATTTTGAAATTGGTTTATTCAAAATAATTCATACATTTCAAGCTTCATTTTTGTCATTTTTCATTTGATATTATATTATTTAAAAGGTTTGTATGGGTGCCTAACTTAAAGCACAATTCTAAGCATCTCACAGCAACAATTAGATATAGAACCATACCCCAAAAATATATATCAGGGTGCCATGTAAAGGTTTATTAGCAGTATAGGCTAATAAAGAGCATAGAAAGAGCCAAAGGAGCATAGAAGGAGCCAAAGGAGCATAGAAGGCAGTGCAGTAGAAACTGTTAGCTAGATGAATTCTGGGTGGTACAGTCTCTCTGGATTCATAGTAAGATCTCCCACTTGCATCTGGACAACTGCTCTTCTTAAGAAGACTGCAGGAATTTTTATGAGTCAAAGAGCTGAGTTTGAAAGAATTAAATCAAGCTCATAGTTGAAATGCAATCTATATGGACACAAGGTTTGCTCAAGCCTCACTTCCTTAACCATTTTCAGATGCAATCTATTTACAGCTATTTACATATTTTCTCAGTGACAAGATAAGGGAAATCTACTTCATGGGTCAACATTTTGTCTGAATTAAAAAGGGGAAAAAAACAGAAGGGGCGGGGGGCTTCAACAGATTTAAATTTTTATCAAAAAGTTTAACGAAGATTGGGTATAAGAAAGTTCAAAACAGACAGGAGCATTAACTTAGAAAGATTGATTTCTGGTGAAAGCACTTTTGAACAAATTGGTTAAACAAACAAATGGATTGGACCTTTGTGGGAATGTTATATTGGAAGATTTTACATAAAAAAATATCAAAATTTGTGTGGCAAGAGAAAAAAAGTTTGCATTAAATATAAAGTGTTACAAGATGCAAAGGAAAGAGGAGGATTGGGTCTATCTGATTTGAAACTATATTTTTGCAGCTTGCTGTTTGGTTTGGAAGAAAAAGTGGGTGTTGCTGAGAGATAGAAGGCTTTTAGAGTTAGAAGAACATGACTTGAAATTTTGATGGCATGGATATTTGTAGTATGATAAAGTCAATGTTAATGTGGATTTTAAAAATCTTTAAGTTAGATATGTCACCTTAAGAACATGGAACAGACACAAATCCAGGTTGTGTCCCAAAACACTTCTGCAGCTCTCAGAACAAGAAGCATTATATGAACAAGAAATAATAGGCAAACACAAACAGTTAACATATTGTGAGATACTGTACTAAATTTTTACCAAGGGGAATACAAAATAAAGTCAACAGCCCAATTGGTAGCAGAAGGCTGGCTATACCCTGCCAATGGTTTTCTTACTTACTTTGTCCCTTTTTCCAGTTATCAGAAATATTCAAAGTATTAAAAATATATTGAAGTATATAAAAGAGTATAAAGTCACATCAAATTTATAATGGAAATGTGACCAACAAGAATGGACATTTTATCATGCTTGTTGAACACATAAAAAAGCAAACAAAATTTGGATTTTAAAGATTAATGTACAATTGAGATTAGAAGCTTTTCTTCTGACATTGTTGGACAGTTGAAAAAAATCTTGGAACTTTGTTTTTGTATACCATAACTACAACAAGATTATTGTATGCACAAAGCTGGAAAAATCAAATACCAAATCCTCAATCATCACCTTGAGATGCCCCGACAACCAATGCCAGATACTTGCACACTACCCAGTGCCTGGATTAAAAAAAAAAAACAACAGGTCTTAATGGCCTTACAAAACAGTAAAAGAATGAAGACTAACAAGTCATTGAAGATGCCATGTTCCACAAAATAGGGGCAGCCACAGAAAAGGCCCTGCTTTTCCATTCTTCTCCAGTAATGCTTTCTTAAATATCCAGTAAGAAACATAAACCTGTCATTGTTATAGAAAAGCTAGTTCAAGGGAACAAAATATTTCCATTCTTTTTTTTTTTTCATTTTTATTTGCCAATTGCTTACAAGATAATAAGTATAAGTAAAAACATAGTTATGAATACATGGATACGTATCAGAAAAAGAAAAAAGAAAATAAAGAAACAATAGGACGGGGATGGTAGGTACGTTGGTGCGCTTATGCACGCTCCCTACAGACCTCTTAGGAAAGGGGTGAGGTCAATAGTAGACAGTCTAAGGTTAAAGTTTTTGGGGTTTGGGGAAAAAAACCACAGAGTCAGGTAGAGTATTCCAGACATTGACCACTCTGTTGCTGAAGTCGTATTTCCTGCAATCAAGTTTGGTGCGATTAACCTTGAGTTTGTATCTATCATTTGCTCTTTGTTGTTATGGTTGAAGCTGAAGTATTCATTGACAGGTAGGACATTGCAATGTATTATTTTATATACTATACTTAGATCGGACTGAAGGTGGTGTAGTTCTAAGTTTTCTAGGTCTAGAATTTCGAGTCTAGTGGCATTAGGTATTCTGCAATGAGTAGAGGAGTGGAGAACTCTTCTTGTGAAATATTTCTGGACTTTCTCAACTGTGTTAATATCAGATACATAATGTGGGTTCCAGACTGATGAGCTGTATTTGAGTATTGGTCTAGGAAATGTTTTGTATGCTCTAGTTTGTAGTGTAATATTACCAGAGGAAAAGCTATGTAAGATTAGGTTAACAACTCTTAACGCCTTTTTGGCTATGTAGTTACAGTGGGCTCTAGCATTTTGGTCATTTGAGATGAGTACTCCATGATCCTTGACAGAGTTTGGATCATCAACAAGGTCTTGACTATTCAGCCTGTATTTTATTTTCTGATTTTTTTTTTGTCAATATGTAGGACAGAACATTTATTTGTTGAGATTTGAAGTTGCCATTTGTTTGACCATTCTGATACATAGTCAAGGTCTTTTTGAAGAGTAGCAGTATTATCTGTGGTGTTGAATAGCTTTACATCATCAGTGAAGAGAATGCAGTTGCTCTTAATATGATCACAGAGGTCATTTATGTATAGTATGAAGAGAGTTGGTCCTAGAACACTGCCTTGGAGACACCACTGTTGACAGGTACAGAATTTGATAGGACACTCCCAATTTTAACCATTTGTTGTCTATTTGACAGGAATGCTTCTATCCAGTTATGCAGATGTCCAGAGATACCGTAAGATTTTAGTTTTAGGAGTAGTTTGTCGTGTACCACTGGATCAAAGGCTTTACAGAAGTCTATGTAGATTTTGTCTATTTATTTGCCCTGATCGAATTGTGTAGTCCATATGTTTTTGCAATGTAAGAGTTGCAGATTACATGATAGTTTTTTTTCCTAAAACCAAATTGTTTATTGGAGAGTAGGTTGTTTGTTTCTAAGTGGAGGAGAATGGATTGGTTAATAATTGATTCCATGACTTTACAGGTGACGCAGCATAAAGAGATTGGTCTGTAATTTTCAACTAGGCTGGGGTCTCCCTTTTTGAAGATGGGGATGATCGTGGTTTGTGACAATAGTTTTGGCAAGGAGCTGATCCTGAAAGATTTTTCAAAGATTATGCTTAGAGGTTCGGCTATGGCAGTGGGTAGCTTTTTTAGAAGTAGGCACATATTCCGTAGATACATATTAATGTATGTAAAATACTAAGAAAAAAGACTAAAATAATTCTGAAACACTGAAATACTGTTGTGCCCTATTGTTTCAGAAGTAAGATTTCCTCAGTGGATATCCTTCTTACTCTGTCATCAGGGTTTCATGACCTATTTTGCAAAGTGCCAGCCAAATCTCCAAAACCTTTTGAGAATTACACAAAGAAATACATCTGCCTTAACAAAGAGGATTACCAAAAGTGGCTAACCCACTTTACTTTTGGGCAGATTATATCACCAGAGAAAAATATAGTTCTTTTTCTTCTATTTTAATATTAAAACAAATCTTTTTAAATAAGCTCTTGGTGAAACTGCTAGTAACTGCTTGTCCATTTTTTGTCTGAGCTTGTCCATTGGTTCTTTTGTAGTTCTGAAGCAGAAACCCTCAACTATGTTCCAGACCATTTTGCTTTTTCTCAGTGCCTTTTGGCAAAAATTTGGTTTCTTTCTTTTGTTTTTCATAATTTACCATCTCTCTAATATAAATCCTTGTGACAATAATTCAAAATTGTTATATTTAGTTATACATTATCTCCCAGCCAATGAGAACTTTATCTTTAATTCTGAACAGTAATTTGTCCAGAGTGTTATATGGTCCCCTGCTTGTGGAAGTGGTTGGACTTGAAGATCCCTCCCAGGTCCCTTCCAACTCTATAATTCTGTATCCCGAACTATCCAATCTTCCAAATGTTTATTAATAGCTGATTGGTTAATATCCTGTCACAATTTACTAATATCATACTAGATCAAATATTTATATCAATTCTTTTTAATGTGTTCCTCAAGAACATAATCATTCTGAACATTTTAAGCATGATGTAGCTAGCCATAAAGGACACAGATGCTAGAAGGCTAATTAATGAAGGCTAATCCACCTATTCAGCTCCTGAAGGTGTACTCTCCACATCCCAAGCTTGTCTTGAATCATTTGTTTTCTTCATATAGAAGCACAAATTCCCAAAACACTGGACTGCAACCACATTTTAAAATTATTTGTAACAATATCTAAAAGGTTAAGTGGGACTCAGAAGTACTTCTGGAAATAAAAAAGGTAATAAATATTCAGTTGGCTTAATAAAAAATGTTCTTAAAACCCAGTGAATATATGGCAGATAAAAAATAAAATATTTCAATATGATCTCTCCTAAGATTATTCTCTCTATATATTTTTAGAACTTGATTTGAATCTTCATTTCTTCAATCTTGACTTGGATCTTCAATAAGATCAGGTGCACTTCCTCAGTTATTCATGTTGAGCTTATACGACAATATTTATACACACACACACACACACACATATACACACACACACACACACAGAGAGAGAGAGAGAGAGAGAGAGACAGACAGACAGACAGACAGAGACAGAGACAGAGACAGAGACAGAGTATTTGCATAGTTTTAAAATAAACTTAAAAACAGCCCTATAAAATGTGCTTAACCAGTTCATTCTGGATGTGATTTTTATAAGCTACTAAAGCCAAGCTATTTCCTCAAAAGAGGGAGAGGAATCAGCTGAAGCTAGTAAAACAAAGCTATTCACTCTTTCCTCCACCTGAGCACACAAGCATAATGCCAGTTCCAGGAGCGGATCCAATTGGCATTTAGAGTCCCCAGAGGAAGCATAATTCTTTCCCAAACTATAATTCAATTCAGATAAGAATTCTTAGCCAAACTGCAACCACCTTTAAATGCTTGCTGCAGATTTTGAACAAATGAGGATTCAGCAATGTTAAAAAGATGCACAAAAATCCCTTTTTGATGGGTTAATTATTTCCTAACAACTACCTCCTATATTTGAGAAATATTAATATTACAAAGTGACCTGAAACGTCAAAACAAAAATTGTTTAGATATGAAATCAAGTTCTAGCTTACCTGCTAAAGTATGTCTTCGTCCCTCCTGTTTTGCATTTAAAATGCTAGCCTTTCTGCGAAATATTGTAGCTACAGTACTTCCTAAGCCATTAATAAAACTGTATTGCTATCACCTTTGTGACGGTCAGGTACATGATTCTAACCACTTATATGGATGATACAGAGTCAAACTGGATGCCCACAATGCCCTTTTCTAATCCTATTTACTTTGAATCAGGCTCTTAGAAGACCAACTTCATAAAGTTTAGAAATACATATATTTTTATAATATATTGCATTACAGTATAAAGATATTACCAATATTCCTAGATATTTCAATGCTCAGGGGAAAAACTGTTTTCTAAACTTTTAGGCACACCACAAGATGGCACCAAAAGACTTAACAACCATAAACTTAACTTGCAACAAAATATACTTTGTCAAGAATTTCGTCCGAAAATGCTAGAGGTCAAATACATTATTAGCATCTTTGGATAATGCTAGTACAGATATTACAGATATATACATATATTTCTTGCAAAAAAAGGAAAAGTGTTGTAAGCTAATCAAAGCTCCCTAATGAATTCTGCATGGAGGTATGACAGAGAAGCTATTTTGATTCAGTAATCTTAAATTATTGGGCTAGAAATTGGGGGACTATGAATTGTAGTCTTCCTTTAGGCAATAATCACTAGGAGTCAAAACTGACGGGAAAGCATGGAGGAGGAGGAGGAGGAGGAGGAGGAGGAGGAGGAGGAGGAGGAAGAGGAGGAGGAGGAGACAGATTTTGGAAAACAAGATTTTTTTCAGCTTGACTTATTAAATTATGTAAGTCAGTAGCATCTATATCCATAAAAATGCATGCATGTCATGATATGAAAGTTGTATGTAAATTCTTATACATTATCCTAGCATCATCTTAAGAACTACAGTATGTTATAGATATTGAAGGCAAATAAAATGTTTATCAAAATAAGGTCATTGTTAAAATAATATACTACTATACATGCATCTCTATCTATTGCATTATTCTCTTTCATGGGAAGCAATTTATGGAGAATCAGAGTAAGAAATAGTAAGCTAAATAAATCAAATTCATGACATAAGGAAAACAAATAGAGCTCATTTAGTTTACACGGATATCATTAATTATGTCTCTACATGTATTTTTAATCCTGCCAAACATATTTGCTTCTGCCACTCCTTACTCTACTTTTGGCTTTAGCTCTTTGTTTTGAGGATATCATCCAAACATGACTTTCTCATTCTTTTCCTACTATCAGCCCTATGCTGTAGGCTAAACCAAGAAACCAACTTCACAAGTTTCATTGGAAATATATTTGATACATCTCTACAAACAGAACTTTGAAAATCCAGTGTTTTCCTTTCCCTTATACCCCAAAGAGTTGAGAAAGAACCAATCCGAGTTTCCTAACGTTTTCTTTGTTTCCCTGCCTTCAGGCATCTTGCTGTACATTTTTTTTAAGCCACCTTCTGCTTACTTTCTCCAAGATCATCTCTTATGAGCAACTCACTCCTCTTTCAGATATTGGTTGCAATTTGATTCTGATCCTCTCATTCTATATAACTAATTCATCTCAGCATACTAGTTCTTCACTTTGCATTCAATACACATTTATTCAACAGCCAATCACTCTTGGTTCAGTATTTCTTCTTATTATTTCCCATTTTCATTCCATTCAATTTAGCTTTGTGTTTCTTCTGACAGGTCCTACTATTATTTTCATATTCAAAAATGAGTAAATTCACATTCCTATAGTACAACTGCTTCACTTGTTTTGATAAATTCCTCACATTTCTAAGTATTTTCTACTGCCTTTTTGATATAATTTGTACATCTTAAAGAATTCTCCATCCATATCTCTATCTTAGTAAACATTCTATCAAATACACAAATCCATGCACATGCTCTAATCTTTCACCATTTAAATATTGGCATTCTGTTATGTTTACCATTTTTCCTATCTCACACATCTAACTTGGCCTTTTGATACACTAATTTTCAGTTACAGTTCATACTCCACCTTGTTTATATAATCTACATTAGTGTTTCTCAACCTCAGAAACTTTAAGATGTGTGGACACCAACTCTCAGAATGCCCTCATAAAAATTCAAGGACTGGCTTATCCACAAATGGGCTTACATTCAGTATATAAGGTAGATTTATCGCCTAAGTATTCTTTCTTTTCCAGTTTGCTAACTTTAGGAATTAGTTTTCCACATCATACTGCATGTTAGGATATCAAAATACAAAAAAAATGTACATTTTTGTTGATCCATCAAAATCATATATCTAAAAACACAGAATATGAACTGATACCTGCTTTCACAAACTTCTATCAAATCAATAACTTGTTAGGGAATGGAGCTTCTAACAACACAGACCTCTTGAGTTGTGATCCACTAGCTAACAGATGTTTAAGAATTAATCAGTGGAACCGGACACCTTCAAAACCTGTAAGTGCTGGAGATTTTTAAGAAGAGATGGGACAGATATTTGTCTGCAATAGTATAAGATTTCCTGCTTGAGCAGGGGAGGTTGGACTAGAACAGTGGTCACCAACCGGTGGGCCGCAGCCCACTGGTGGGCCGTGAGAAAATTTTGGTGGGCATCAAGAGGAATCTCACCCCCAGAGCACCCCCACAAAGCAATTAATCCAGGCTGTGCACAAACACAAGGCTGCACATGGCTCGCAGAAACCCTCCCCGCCTACTCATTCCTTACCGGGTAAACTTGCCTGCTAAATTGCTATTTTTCGTTTTTCCGACCATCTTCTGTTCTGCTGTGCTGGGAGATTTAGATTAGCTAGGAAGCAGGAAATGGTTGGATTTCTTGCTTTCTAGCTAGTCTTTAGATCTTCGGCTCTGCTTTTAAGCACAGCTGAACTTCCCTTAGGACTGAAGGTTCTATTATTCAGTGCAGACTCACGGCAAGCAAATTTGAAAGACTGAGCTAGCCGATGGCAGATAGATAGATCACTGAATGATTCTGTGAGCAACTCAATCTGCCTGTTTGCCTGATTTGGGGTAAAAGTTGCTCTTTTTATATAACAAAAATCAATATTTACATACATGGTGTGTTGTGAGTTAATTTTGTGAGTTTGCTTGCAAGCAAATTTTATGTGACAGATTGAGCTAGCCAATGGCAGATAGATAGATTTCTGAATGAATATGTGATTCTGTGAGCAACTCAATCTGCCTGCTTTGCCTGATTTGGGGTAAAAGTTGCTTTTTTTATAAAAAAAATCAATATTAATATAAATATTTATAATATTTACATAGAAGCCATGCCCAGCCAGTCACATGGCCACCAAGCCACACCCACAAATTAGGCCACACCCACAGAACCAGTTAGTGGTCCTTGGGATCTAAAATTATGAGTTTGGTGGTCCCTGAGGTCCAAAAGGTTGGAGACCCCTGAACTAGAAGACTTCCACCACACTACAACATTTCCATCTTAATAGTGTATAACATTTTACTGCAAATTCAGTCTTCACAATGGTGAGATTAAACATTTCTTTGTTTGCTTATGTGACAGTCAATTCTTGGCAGCTTTCTTGAGGAATGGTACTGACCGATAGATGGATCAGTTCAAAAGGGAAAGACAGAAATGCTGCACTATCATTTTACCTGGTGATGGGATTCAATTTTTTTACTACTGGTTCTGTGGGTGTGGCTTGGTGGGCATGGCAGGGGAAGGATACTGTAAAATCTCCAGTCAGAGGTGGTATT
>NW_020769323.1:15566334-15578312 GCF_900518735.1 Pseudonaja textilis
GACGTGGTTTCACTATTCACTCAAGTCCCAATAAAAGAAACTCTTGAAATCATCAAAAATAAATACCAACCAGCTAAACACCTCGTGGAACTAACAGAACACTGCTTAACCAACACATATTTCATATACAAAGGACAAAGATACAAGAAAACTGTCACCCATCACTGCAAACCTGTTCATGCAAGAATTCGAATCCAGAGCCCTAGCTAATGCCACCCACAAACCCAAACTATGGTTAAGATACATCGATGATACATATGTGATTTGGCCCCATGGAAAAGAAAACCTAAACAATTTCCTAACACACCTAAACAGCACACACCCCAAAATCAAGCTCACCATGGAAATGGAAACAAACAAACAACTACCATTCCTAGATGTACTAATCTACAAAAAAACAGATGGCAAACTAGGATACACCATATACCAGAAGAAAACACACACCAACCGCTACCTCAACGCCCAATCCCATCACCACCCAGCACAGATAAACTCCGTGGCCAAAACACTAATTGCTAGAACCAAATGCCTGGCAGACAAGACACACATAAAGACTGAACTATACAGCCTGACTAAAGTACTGACAGCCAACGGCTTCCACAAAAGCAAATGGCAAACCACTTCCAAAAATATTGCCAGGAAACCCCAGCAAGTTGTCCCTCCAGTAACCATGAGTCAACACAGAAAGATTGAAATTAAAGGAAGGAAGGAAGGAAGGAAGGAAGGAAGGAAGGAAGGAAGGAAGGAAGGAAGGAAGGAAAACGAAAGAAAGAAAGAAAGAAAGAAAGAAAGAAAGAAAGAAAGAAAGAAAGAAAGAAAGAAAGAAAGAAAGAAAGAAACCCCACTAGACAGCAGTATTACAAAAGATGCCTTGCTTGTGCTTGGGCTACAAACAGAGAAGCTGTAGATCTTTTCATACCTATTAAATGCTCTTTTTAAAATGAATGGATGAATAAACAAGCTGTTCTTTGTTGTGGTGTCTGGTCTCTGGAATAGTATCCCTGCAGAGACAACTGTAACTTCCACCCTGACAGATTTTCAGATTTGTGTATTGGATAGGGTGAATTTGCACACCCTGTTGCTTCCAATTTTTTTCCCTTTTTTGCTATTATTTTAAAGTATTTTTGGTAGAGTCACCTAATCAAAATTAGCTTCATGATTCTTAGATTTTATGCATGTGTGTAATTTATTCATTTTAGCTGCACAGCTCTCTGCATTTGTTCAATATGACTACTACAGTTAATAGGATTACTATTAGTTAAGAAAATGGGCACAACAATGCAATTTAACAGCATATTAGGCTGTCAACATTGGAAGCCATATTAGCACCAGAAGCTTCCATGCTGCCACATTCTTGAGCGTGGGAAGATGGGAGGGGGGAATTTCATGGAGCGTATGTAGTTAGATATAAAGAATTATATAATAATATAATTCTTTAAAGTCAAGGCCACATTATTTCTGCACCTGGTTGAGGAATAGTAGAATGTCTCAAGTTGGAACAGATGGTGATTGGGGTATGTGATGGAATCATGGGTGCAGGGGATGGATTTTTTATTTTTTATTTATTGGACGAAAACCAGGAACTTTCAGATTCAGGTTTTCCCAGATGTGCCAGTATAACTACTCTAATAAAAGGGAATTTTGAGAAAATGCCTGTCTCAGAGTTTTTAATTAGAGTTGAGTTTTTCTGGAATGCTGACATAGGCATTTTTATGTTGGGTTCTCTTGTTTAACCCATCCATTTATCCTGGGCCCAACTGTAAGAAATTAAAATAATGCATTGATTCAGCAAGAGACTGTACTGGTTTGATTGGAAGACACACCCTTTGTCACATTTTTCCTCTCTTTATACTCCCACATTCCCTGCTAATGTGTGTAAATATATCATGATCTGTAAGTACTAATGCATTTTATTTTAATTAAAAGAACACAAAAAAGAACATATTCATGGTGTACAGCAGGAGTGTCAAACTCAAGACCTGCAGGCCGAATCCAGGGTACTTAGATCTGGCTTGAAGGGCTACCATGGAAACAGAAAAGGACTATCCCACAGTTTCTCTGCCAGTGAAAATAGATCTCTCTTTTCACTGGCAGAGGGTTGCAGGAGACTGTCACAGCTGAAAATGGAGCTCAGGAGCCCATTTTTGCTGGCAGAGGACTTGGGCCACTACAGGCACTCCAACATGAGTGACATCAAGCTGACTACAGCTACCCCGGCCACATCCACCCTGCCTCCCTGAGGTCAAACACAACCCTGATGTAGCACTCAATGAAATTGAGTTTGACACCCCTGGTAGAGAGTCAGACTTTCCTCGATTCTAATTTATGCATCATTTTGGAAAAAAAAGTGCTTTGGGCACTATTCTAATCTGAATGTATACTTCACTGGAGATTTTTAAAAAAAGTCTTATGGTGAAGGGATTAGATTAGTTACTTGAGAGACAGGCAGGATATAAATTTAATAAATAAAGAAATTGGGATGCCCAATAAGTAAACATTGAGCTATATGCTAGTAGGAATGCATAAGCCTTTTCTTAGACAGTCAGTTCCTTTGGATAGGAGATGGAGATAGATATTTTAAATCAATGAATAATGTGAACTTCAAGCCAGTGATACCACCGTATGGTTGACATGTTTCCCATATTGGAATCCACATACAGGCCAGTTTGTCAAGATTCCATCTTGCTAGCTTAATTACATTAGAAAGGAATACTACCACTGATTTCTCAATAGCTAAGCTGCCATGAATTAAGGACAACATGCCATTTGTCACAAGGTGGTCAGGGAAGCAGAAAATAGTTCGATATCAGCTTTGTGTAATCACAATATTTGCAGAAAGGGGTACTTGGCTGATCTCTTTAGTTTTAATCAGTCTGTTGTACTTCATTATGGGCTAAGTATGTCAGAATATCATATGTGTTCATGGGAATACTTGTGTGTTTTTTAAATAATAATGACCATGGTGATAACGATGGTGGTAATGATGGTGAGGAGGAGATGGAGAAGGTCAAAGTCAATGTGGGCCAATCTGTTATCTATAGAACTCCTGTTCTTGAATGGTATGAAGTCCAATCAACCAATAAATATATATATTTTTCACTTCAGCTTTGCTCTCTAGATTGCAAGAAATTTTCATCTTGATTTGAAGGACAAAAATTTTAGTTTCCTGTATCCCTGTCATGCAAGTACTTTTTATAAAATTGCACTACTCGTCTGCAGAAGGCAGGTCTTACTAATATTTAATGTTGACTAAATGATAGTATCTAATTATAATGGCAGTCATTTTATCAATTTCTTTTCTTCGACTATAGATTGTCAATTCACTCTGGCTTCTCAGTGTTTTTGATGATATGTTCAATTAATCTGCAGACAATCATATACAGTGTTCTTTTTTAAAATACTATGAATACAAAATAATTCCTTCTCTCTGTTTACACATATCTGCATATATAGGCAAACACACATACCATAGATTACATCTATCTGTCTGTTTGTCTCTCTTTCCATCCCTCCATCCATACAGAATTATCCTTTTGTCTTTTATCTAAACATGTGCTTTGGTTCTTAAAAGTTATAAGAGTCACAAATGTTACTATGCTGCATTAAAGTCATACAATTTTGAGCAAGGATGTCAAATTACTATTTCAATTCACATGCCCCCATCCTCCACTAACTATGCAAAAATAAAGGAAACAACAATGCTTACTTTGGAAAAGGGTTTTCTTTTCTTTCTTTATTTTAGAGTAAGGGCATCTGTTGCTGGCAGAAAGAAAAACCCTCCATATGTAGTGTTAAAAAAATAAAACTGAAAAAAAATCATAAGATTTGATTTTATATTGACTGAAATTAGAAATCAGAAAAAAATTGCACACCACTAGCATGGTTTAGTTGAGACACTGTTACTTTAATCATGTCTGAGGTAAAACAGCAAGTTAAGCAGAATTTCAAAAAAAATCCTTCCAGGAAAATTACCACTGCAGCACAAAATTTGTTTTTATCAACCCAATGTCCAGGAATCTACTGCACAGACAATTCTGTCAAGGGTATCAGGGAAATACCAATTTAAAACAGATAGCAGAAATGCTGTATATTATAAATTAAAATTCCTATGCCTCTTTTTCATGCCTGTTAGCAGAGATGTCCATAGTGTATGGTTTAAAAAAAAGTGAAGACAGTAGCCATAATGGAGCAAGTGAAGCTGTACCATGAGTAAAGAAAAACAGGTGGAGCTTTATTGCAACATCATGGCTGCCATCTTGCCTTTTCTTAGTATAGCTTTCAGATAACCCTGCATGTTAAATAGTAATACAAAAATAAACTGAATACTAGTGCAGACAGCCATGGAAAAGTACTTGAAAGGACTATTCAGAATTTGTTACAGAAATAACAAGGAAGGAAGACTTCCTCAAACCCCGGAAAAGTGATGGTGCTCCTCCTTGACTCACCAAGATATAAGAGGGAGGAAAGGTGAAGCATAAGGAGATTTTCAAGATTCTGTTGCTATAACCTATCTCAGAATATTGTTATTGTCTTCCTATGCAGTCAGTTTCTGGATCTCAAGGCAGAATACCTTGTAAAGCTGACAGTTACAGATAAAATTATGGAGAGAAAAAAAAAAACCCGAAACATCAAAGCTAGAATTGGTAGAGTGCTGTTTCCTTTGTGACCTCTCTCGCTTACACAATTTTTGTATCTGAATGTTACTAGACTATATAGTAAGGGAACTGAAATTCACACCAGTTTTATGAGAAATTATTTATTATGCCATTAATAGCCACCCATTATTCAGATTGTAGCCATGATGGTCCCATATTAAAGACTTACATAGCAAAAGACTAAGAGAACATTGTTTTCTGATACCAACTCTAAAGTGTTTCTGTTTCATTTTGCTTTTAATGATGGGGAATATTTACATACTAATCTGCAGTGGAACTATTTACAATGTATTACCCATTATCAAGTGCAAAAGAAATGTGTGTATTCAGCTTTAAGGAACATTACTTGCAAATACCATCAGATAAAACTGTTTAAATCAGTTCTCTACATCAAATAAGGATTATGAAAATCTTAACCTTTCAAAAAGCCTATGAAAGCACTTTTGTCCATACCTCCCTGCAGATTTTACTCCACTAATCATTGCTGACTATAGGGGGTGGTGCTCATCTCTGTTTCAAGGCCATTGAGCCAGTGCTGTCTGAAAACATTTCTGCGGTCATGTGGTCAGCATGATGTCACGGAGTGCTGTTACCTTCCCTACCTAAGCGGTATCTATTTATCTACTTGCATTTGTAGGAGCTGGAGTGAGGACGGGGGCTCATTTCATCACGTGGAGCTTGGGTCTTGAACCTGGGCTACTGGCTTTTCAGCCGACAAGCCCAGCATCTTAATAACCATTGAGTTATTCTGCCACCCTACCTATGTAGTACATCTATTTTATTAATAATAGTTTTCAGGCATTCTAAATAGTTTTACAATTGTCTTGAAAGTTGAATGTCTTTTGTACATCTACAGGTCTATCTACAAGTATAGTTTTACTTGCAGTGTTAACCTTCATGGATCAGCAAATTTCATAAAGAATAAGAATCACAAGTTTATCTTAGATAATGAATTATTCATCCCAGGACAAAATAAAAGGGGAAAGAGGGTATAATTGCTTCCTCCTCCCAATCTGGTGCTTTCCAGATGTGCTAGAAGATCACAAGTTTCAGAATCTTCAGCCTATATCTTACAACTTGCAATAAAGCACATCTAGAGGGTACAAGATTATGAAAGCATGCCTACACAATAGCCTCACATTTTCAGAGAACTCAGCAATCTTTATAGATAATAAGACTATGTGGAAAAATAAGATACAATAGAATGAAATCCATTCTAATGTACATGCTTACTGTATATAGCACAGTGTATAAATGCCCTTGATAGCAGATTGATACTCAAACCACACTTCACAGTAGCATTAAACAACCTTGTCTTGGGAAGGGGAGAAGCTCTGCATATTCTGATCCAGTGTTGCAAGTGAGAAATGGAGGAGGAGGGATGGATGGATGGAGAAGTAGAAATCGAACATATGTAAGGCAATTTGATTAAGTTTGCAATCCAACCACAGTTAAACATCTCATTTTTTTCTCAATAAAAATGTAAGTCATCTCCAACTTTATATCCCAAATTCTTAGCCAAAGTAGCGCTAGTTTCTATCACTGTCATCAATGGGATTTGATACCAAGGTTGAGCTGCATAATGAGAATTAATTAGAATGTTAATAGGCTTTGATGAAAGGCCTGAAACTGGAAGTTTCACAAATCCAAATTCAGCCCTGGCCAAATGATTATAATTAAGAAAAATGGGACTGAGCAGAGAGAAACAAATGAAAATAGTATAAAAACATCACTTGTGAGATGATTTTTTTTTTTCATTTTGTGAATAAAGACCATAACTTAATGACTGGATAACAACCTATCCATTGTAGCCTGAATTTTAGAGTGAAAACTATTTAAACTTCTGGTGGACAATGGTTAAAGGCAGCAAGTATATAAAGGGCAATATAAAAATTTTGTTTGTTTTGCTATGTTTTCATGATCACCCCCCCCCCAAAAAAAAAATGGAATCATGGCAGGATTCTCAATATGTTTTACAGATTAACAAGGAGCATTGTAACTTACTGGATCACTGTAAGTTGCTTTACTGGAGCTTTGTTTCAAAGACAACTGAGAAACTGCAGTAGGTGTAAAATATAGCTTCCAAATTGCTAGTGGCTAGTCCTGGTTTGGCAATATATGCAGGGGTGGGCTGCTGGCTAAAACTCTGCAGGGCTTGGAGAGCCCCCAATAACCTCAGAAAGACAAGCAGCAAGGGAAAGCTCTGGATAGGCTTAATTGAACTTTTGGACGTTCAGCCAAGGGTATTTCACACTTCATAAAAGTGTTACAAACTAGATAAACATTCCACTTAGTGCTTGCAAGGGAGAGCCATTGAGAAAATCAGATAACACTAGCCTCCGAGCAGATTAATTCCCAAATAATAAGAATCATGTAACTCACCAGAAACTCTACTAAGAGTCCAAGATCCCTCTCCAGACACTGCTATTTAGCCTGGTTTCACCCAGTCTTTTATTTAAGTATCAAATGCATGAAATAATAAACAACTTTTTGATATATATTCTTTTTTAGATTATTAGGCAAAGAAGCAACATCAAGTTGGCCACACCCACCCAGTCACATTTAGGGCAGAGAGCCCCTTGCTAAAAAAAATGTGAAGCCCACCCCTGAGTATACGCCCAATCTGTAAGAGCAGAATTGGTTTACAGTAGGTTTCTGGATACAGTTGAAGGTCCCTTCACTTTCTTCAATTTTCATAGGATTGCTTTCTCCAAATAAAGTATTCTTAAACTATTAGATGGTTTATTCCCCATATAGTTTGGAATAGTGTTTCTCAATTTGTGGTCTGTAGACCCCTGAGGGGACATAATCTCATCACCAGGAAGATTGAAGAAATGTTACAATTTACATCTTGAGTTAAGTCTTGGGAGTTCATGACCATAGTCTGTGGCTACAAAAGATATTTAAGTGGATTCCGTGGAGAAGAAAAGGTTGAGAACCACTGGTCTGGAGAATGGCAGCACAGAGAGAAGTTTTTATCTTTGTCACTCCAAGTCTTTGGAAGTCTCTTTCTTTTTAAGAAAAGATGGATCTTCCATAGTGATTTTCCAGAACAAGGGAAAGGATTCATTCTTGTTGAACCTTTGGTAGGTTGTCAAAATGGCAGTTGCTATGATTGTCCCTGTGGTTCATCAATTCTATGTTTCTGGCTATTAAGTAACCTTGTAGTCTATAATTTTATGATGATTTTAGAGTTGGAGAATTTATTGATATTTTATTGTTGGGAGCTGCCCAAAATCTGGTGAAGCAGAAGACACATGAATAGTGCAAATACATTATATATATAATCAGCAGCAGCAGGGGGGAAATGGTCTCAATATATTTATTTTTACAATTTGAATCAAGTATTTCATTGAGATAGAATACAAACATGGCTACAATTCTGGAGTAGAAGCATGAAGGGATGAATCATTTATACCTAGCACACTTATGCTTCTAGGGGATTTGTGGAATTAAAGTTATATCCCCTTAATTCCAGATGCTATCATAATGCATTCTATTTGTTTGTAAGTATATATTCCACCTCAGTTCCAGGAGGTCAAGGTGGCATACAGAACACTCCTACAATCTTATGAGTTTGGTTGACCTGAAATAATGATGGATTCAAATCCATGTAGTGACTTTCCATAGCAGAGGGTATCCAGGTTCTCACAATCCTAATCTAAAAAAGCAATATACCATATTGTTTTAAAGCTGCATGAAAAGTTTTCAAACCAACTTAAAAATCAGCAACAGTCCAAATTGTGCTCTTGCTCAAAATCCAGTCCTTCGGCAGTGAGGATGAAATATTAGTTAGCTTCATTACATCTATTACATAAAGAGATTCCAGTTCAGCTCTATTAAAAATTATAATTTACATATTTTCTTTGAATCAATCAATCTTTTCCCCCTCTTGCTTTATTTGTTCCATTCCTGCCTGCCTTCCCCTGTGCCCAGTTGAAGATAAATACAGCACTATATACAGCAGAGCAGGGAGGACTGTGGTGCAATTTAATGAGGAAACTGGATACATCATATAAAATACTTCAGCTACTGATCATTAATCATTTTTTTTTAAAGGAAAGAGGTCAGTACTTAATATGAACATAAAGCACTCTTCTTACACCTCTTTTGTGTGACTTGCTCAGAGTTTTTTCTCACACTTGTCTAACCCTGTGTGCAACTGCTGAAGCCTAGTGGCATTACAGAGCACGAACAATTATTACGATTTGCATTATTAGCATTATAAAAATACATAGAAAATAAATCACCTCAGCAAATATCAGACAGCAAACAAGAGTAAGGCTTCATTGTTATTTTCTTCCTTTGGGATATCTTTCTAAAATCAGGAAATGGCTTTTTAAGTACCAGAAAAGGTTATCATTTTTAAATTAACCTATTCTCTCTTCTGTACTTCAGATGATTTTTTTAAAAAATGAAGCAATTGTCTTTCTTTTTTTAACCAGCCATGTTCAATATCAGGGCTTTTTGAATTAACTTTAACATCACATTTATTTGATTGATAATAAAAGAGCAATATATCCTCTGTGTAGCTGGAGACTATGGGTTTTTCAGTTTTATTTCCTTTTCTTAGTAATAATATAATACAGAGCTGCTTTCAGCCTCTATCCCATTTAAAGGAATGCATTATTGCATTACTGGGAACAATTATGTATATCTTTACAACACTAAAGAACACTACAGAATAAAAATACACACTCTACTCTCCAAGTATACCTGCACACAACATTTGACTGTTTGGACAAAATCTAAAAAATCTTACTGAAACTCATCCACAACCCAAATATGTCAACATAAACTAGAGTCAGAAGGAACAAAATAAAATGAGTGCAACACAAACTGGAAGACCTGTATTTTTTTTCTCTATAGTTCATAGACAAATCATTTTGTATTTGCAAATGTAATAGAAAAAAGCATGTAATGCAATTTGATTTGACATCAAGCCCAATTCTAATAAATGTAACTCCATAGTTTTAAAGGCTAGGTTGAAATTCAAAACCAGTTTCTTTCTCAAGATCGAACTTTCACATTAGGAACACCCACCTTCAATCAAGCATGCCAAAAGGATCAGTTTCATTGTTCAAAATAGGTTTGAGATGAAAGGCTTAGCTTCAATAATTTGATTTATGTTCTGAATCACACTGTTCATCCCTACCCACCAAATGATGCTGCCATTTTTTAAAGCCAGTGAGAGAGTTTTTCCCCAAGCAAATAGAACTTGTCCTTCTTTTTTCTCTGAATATTCTCTGCACTCATCCTACTCACCCCTTCCACCTTTCTGTCTCCCCCATTTTTGGGGTGTGTGTGTGATGAATATTAGCATAAATATCTGAAATGCAGTCAACAGTAACCTAAGCTCAACAAAGTTTTCACAACAGATAATTTTAGAAAAAAGGCTCAACAAATAGCAAAATTTGACCAGTTGGTTATGTAAGTATGGAACCATCCACCTTATAAAATCAAATGCATTCTTCTCGCTTCTTCTTTTTAACCACTCAGAATAAACCAATGTACCTCAAAGCGTTTCAAAACTAATGAGCTACAATTTTGAAAACAGATCCCTCCTTTTTTGTTTTTGTTTTTTCTCTCTCCAGATTGTAAGTCAGGGAAGATGTGGAAAGGGCTCCATGGGGGTGGGGTATGGAGTTGGAAGATGCAAACCAGGATGATAGGTCCGGTACTACTGTTTGTTACCAACCACACATGTGTCAGTTGGTGGCCTCCTTGATGTCGAAAGCTCTGTTTAGCTCAGATAGCTACAGCTGGCGTTATAATGCACAATCATTTGCTGTAAATTTTGGAGCACGGCACAGAGCAGCTGACAAAGCGACCGACAGTGACTTGCTGGGAGCACAGAGGGGGACTTGCACCATGCTGCATTAATTTAACACCACATCAAATATGGATTTTATTGCAGCAGGGACAGTGAAGGCACACGCAAGTCTCTCTCTCTCTCTCTCTCTCTCTCTCTCTCTCTCTCTCTCTCTCTCTCTCTCTCTCTCTCTCTCTCTCTCTTTGTGGTTTGTAAGTCTGTGATCACAACATGGGATGGGTGCCTTCTCACCCATTTCCCTGGGTAGCTCTATAAATACAGGCAAATAAGTTAAGTTCCTATGCTTCAAACACTCTTGGAGCATTTTGAAACATAATTTACCCCAAATATACAGAAGGAGGAGGGGGAAGGGAAGACATTTACCTAGCCTCAGAACTGAAAACCCCTACGGGCAATCTTCTACAAAAGATGAGGTGAGTTCCAACACGTATGGTTGCCATTCACGCTAAGCCCACGATAAGGACTAAGGGGGTGAATTAGTAAGCTTTACAAATGTTGCCTTGAAATTTCCCATCCTCCACCTTTTCCCTAACAATGAAATACGTTACAGGTTTTGTTTTGTTTTTTAGTTAGTTAGGAAGTCTTGGACAGAGAGGTAGGGGATTCGTACGCTGTCCCGCATCCAGCTCGGCAGTTCTTTTGACTAGCTTCGCCAAATTGCCCATTTGAAGCAGCTCAAGCTTTAAGAATACAGGGCAACCCGCTCGCGCAACTTCACCTTCACCTTCGAAAGGTTCTTTTTCTTTTTTTTATAAGAGCCGACCGAGCGAAAGTTACCCGTTCTATATCCCTGTGGTTGATAGAATAGAACACGGCACATGGGGATGGGGAAACCTCCCCCCTCCCCAAAAAAATTCAACTCCTGTGCCCTTTCCACTACAAAGCCAAGGGCAAGAGAGTCCTACCTTTTGTTGTGAATCTAGTCGTGTCCTACCCAGGCGGCAATCTCCGAAGTCCCGGACTAATCTTCCTCTGGATTTTCGCAGTTTCCAGCCCCCTGCTTATTTTGCCCTCTTCCACCCTGAGTCGACTCGAAACGAATTCAGGCGTCTTCTGCGAGCATCACTTAACTCTCAGGGAAAGCAGCGGGGATGGGAAGCGAGGAGGAGGAGGAGGAGGAGGAGGGAGGGAGGGAGGGAAGCATTCGCTGGCTAGCTGGCTGAATCTCTCGCTCGCTCGCTCGCTTGCTCGCTCTGACTGGCTTTCATTCAGAGAGCCTGATTAAAAGAAAAAGAAAGAAAGAAGGGGGGGGGAAGCCACCACTCAGGAGAGGAGGAGGAGGAGGAGGAGGAGAGAAAGAGAGAGAGAGAGAGAGACAGAGAAAGAGAAAGGTTCTGCTGAGAGAGTCGCAGCCCTTGTGATGGGAAGGTTACAGAAACTAGGCGAAGAGCTGGCTTTCCCAGGGATTTGCAAGTGAACGTGTGGGAGAGATACAAAGAATGGGTGTGTGTGTGTGTGTGTGTGTGTGTGTGTGTGTGTGTGTGTGTGTG
>NW_020769323.1:15578322-15589256 GCF_900518735.1 Pseudonaja textilis
GTGTGTGTGTGTGTGTGTGTGTGTGTGTGTGTGTGTGTGTGTGTGTGCTTTGCTTGGAAGATTCGCTCCTCCAGCTCCTGACAGAAGGGGTCTCTCTGTGCTTCAAGTCCAAGGTAATAATCAGCTCCGTCCGCTATGCTCGCGGTAAACAAGACACCGTCACAAAACCACCACTTTCGGGCTTGGTGGTTTGTTTAGGGTTTGTTGTTGCGGGGTGGGGGAGGGGGGAGAAAGGGGAGGGCTGCCTTTCTGAAATCTTTAATTCCCCCCCCCCACCCGTCTCTCTCTCCCGGGAGACTGCAGTACTTGTCTCCTCGTCCCATCTATTGCCAGGTGACAAATTAAATTATACTCTTCACGGAGGTGATACCAGAAGAAATTGCCTTTACATTTTCCAACCAGGGCACTGAAGACAGGGCAGCATTTCACTGCTGCTCGCTTCCAGCTCGCTCTCCCTCACTATAAAAGAGGGGGAAGCAAAGCTATTATGAGATACTGATCGTGCTGGATTCTTTCCCGGAGCCTTCTGCTGAATTTAAATGTTCGGCGCTACGAGTAGTGCCATCGCTTTCTGCAGAAGCTAAGCAAAACAAAGCCAAAGTCCAAAATATTCGTTTCCTGGCTTCCTACCGATCTGGCGTTTTTTGTCCCAGCCGACATCTGGCATCACATGTGTGTGTGTGTGTGTGTGTGTGTGTGTGTGTGTGTAACATTCCTTGAATTGCTGCCCTATAGTTGGCTATTCTGCAGATGTCATCCTTTGCACGCATTAAATCTGGAACAGTTCGTGTTCCCTCATGCTACAAATTGGGCTGTGCACGATTCCTCTTGGATCGGACTGGACCAAAACCTCCCGGGTTTTTTTTTTTTTTGTGGGGGTGGGGGGCGCAATGATTTTGTGCTTCCTAACACATGGGAATTCGCTGCAAAAAGTCCCTTAAGAATAAACCAAAGGATGTCAGTATTGCTCCATCCAATCTGTGGTATGAGGAAGGTTTGGTGGATACACTTAAACACACACACACACACACACAATAGCACTGCTTTCAAGTATGAAAATCAGTACAAGTGTTCACTTGAAGGAAGTGTTCCTAGCATGGTAAGTCTGCAAAGTCTAGTCATTTTGCTACCTGTCAACAAATAATTTAAATGGGCTGTGGATGTATTCCATTTAAATATGTTTTGGATGTTAACGTGCTATCAATTTTGGTGAGAAGAGGCAGTCAAAGCAGTTCTGGATCATATATACAAACTAGAAGGGGAAAAAAATAAAAAAGTATTTCTGTCACATGATAATAAAATACTGTAAACAGTAAAAAAAATATGGAAGAGCAGATTATTACCAGCCAAAGATCCTCTGAAGTAAAAAGAAAATGGAAAAATTTGCCATTTTCCTTCATGTAAAGATAGGTTAATACAAGAAAACTAATAAGAACAGCTTCAAAGGCAGGGCATACAAAGGTATACAGAGGAACAGATCATAGATAGCCTGCCATTTATTTATTTATTTATTTATTTATTTATTTATTTATTTTTATCCCACATTTATTATTTTTATAAATAATCTGAGGTGACAATCTGAGGTGTTCTTTCCTCCTATTTTTCCCACAACTACAACCTTGTGAGGTGGGGTTGGCTGGAAGTGACTGATCCAAAATCACCTATCTGACTTTCATATCTAAGGCCAGATTAGAAGGTATGGCCTTCCAGACTCTAGTTTTGTGCCTTAACTACAAGACCAAAATGGTTCTCTCAATTATCTTTTTATTTGTGTTTGTATGTGTTAGGATATATGCAGAGTAACCCTTGTATAAAAAGGATATGCACATGGAAAATGGTTTATGAGAACAGTTATAAAGAAATATACAGCCACACAGAGTTGAACAAGTTGTATTAATGTTTACTTGAAGAAATAGCACAGTCCAATAAACAGTCCATGTCATACACGTTTTCATCAGTCAAGAAATATCCAGTTATAAAGTCTTCTTACATCTAGTTATAAAGTCTTCTTACCGGTTCCGTGTCTTTTACAGCAGACAAATATCAAACCATAATATAACAAATATCCTTTGATATCAACAGAATATCAAAATAAACAGGGTCAGTCAGTATCATTCCGTAGTCAGTCAGTATAAGTATCAAGAGAGACCATCAGTGAAAAAGAGAAAAAGAAAGATAATTAAACCATGATCTATAGCTCCCTCTTATGGCAACTTGTAGCATAATTAACCAACTAGAACACAGCATAATACATTACAGTATTTTTCCTTAAAGCTACATATATATTTGTAGTTTATATATTGTCAATCCAACTACATTATTTACATATACATAACAGTATGAACAGTTAGTAATGTCATAAAAAAATACTAATAGGAAACAGACAGCAACACAAACAAAAATTCTAACTTTAAGATCAGAGATTTATTGTTTCTAATAATTTGGAACATAAGAAATGAATAGATATAAAAGATATAATAGCACTAATACACTTACATTAATAAGCCATTGCAATGGGGTCCAATGACATACAGCAGGTCCTGCAAGGACTGCCATAAATCAAAGGGCCCTGAGCTGATCTCCAACCCTATCCTTTATACTTTTCTTCTAACCACATACACACTTCACAACTTCACTAACTGTCACTTTCCATAAACACCGGTGTACATTACTTTCAGTTCCTCATTTCCAACAGTTTCATTCTTCCTGTTTTAAACTTATCCATACAAGTGCACACTTTGCAAAAAATATGTTTTCACAGTTAGCAACAGCTCAGCAGGATTACAAATAGTTCTGGTATATTTTGAAACCATCCTAGCTGAAACATAGTTCATATCTCTTTCTTCTGGGGCCCGCTATCATCTATAGGACTTATTGAATCTAATAGATCAATAAGCTATATCTTTGATTCCGACAGTAAGTTCTGTACCAAATGTTTTCCTGAGTGATTTTAATTAACTCCTCTGATTTTCGATAAAAAAATAATATGTGGAAGAAAGTTTGGGATGAGATTTGCTACCACTGAATGTTTGAAGGTGTATATATACCACAGAGTGGTTACCGCTTGGAATGGTCTACCTGACTCCATTGTTACAGCATCAAACCCTCACAGCTTCAGTCTCAAACTGTCTACCGTGGACCTCATCCATTCCTAAGAGGTCCATAAAGGGACGTGTATAAGCGCACCAGCATGCCTACTGTCCCTGTCTTACTGTCCCCATTTATCTGCATTTATTTCTTTTGTTCATGTCTATGTTCATATCTATACTTGTTATCTTGTACATGTTTGACAAACAAATAAAATAAAATATTGGATTTTGGAATCCTCAACTTCCTCACCCCATTCTGCAGAAATACAGTGGATTGTTAATATTCCTCTGTATAGTCAGTGGATCTGAACTACCATCGACAGAGAGGAAACAACTCTTCTCCTATAAACTTGAGAAAGCCAGATTGACATAGTGGCTAAGGCACCAGGCCAGAAATCAGGAGACCATGAGTTCAAGTCCTGACTAAGACATAAAACCAACTGGGCCTAACATTCACCAGTTCTAGGAAATAGGCTATGGCAAACCACTTTCAAAAATGTTGCCAAAGAAATTCCAGGAACTCCAGGGCACACAAATCAGAAATTTGATCCATGTTGGGCTTTTAATCTGGGAAACATGAGTGACATAATAGATATAGCCATTAATTATATATATTTGCTGTGGAGTAAATCTTATTTGCCTTACTGAACATAGCACATATTATTTAGTAAACATGATCAAAAAATGACATTTGAAATAGGACAATTCAAGTTCAAATCCTTACCCGTTACTTACCTCATTATCTAATCAACTCACAGGAATTAGGACAACATTGCTCTAAGATTAAAAAGAGAAGCATACATATATGCTACCCTCAGCTCCCTTAGCCTCTGATTGAAATACAAATAAATGAAAACCATTTGTCTGTATCTAACAGTTAGTGAGGTGTTTTCTTTCAGTTACTATCCCAGTTTGCAGAATTGCCCCTAAACACACACACACACACACACACACACACACACACATACAGATGCATAAGCAACCCTTAGAATTAAGGTTTATTCCATCCCTTCAAATGTTCTTATTTAACAGACAGAACCCTTCTGAAGAACACTTGATGAATAATTTTTAAATATCATTATTTTAACTTTACCTTGAGTTTATTTAATTGTTCATGTTATTTTATTTTGTTATTTGATTTCATTATAATTTCATTATATTTGCCTTCCAATAATTTGAAATCATAATTTTGATTGATTGTATTGATCTAACAGACTAATCATTTCAGTCAATATTTTAACAGTTTAAGGATGATTTTCTAATGATTTACCAGGATTCAAGATGGATGGATGGATGGATGGATGGATGGATGGATGGATGGATGAATCAACTAAGCTCTGGGGTCCTCTAAGCCTTTCACAGCATACCTTTTGGATTCTTTATCTTCAAGGCACAAAACATAGGAACTTTTCTTCAAGCTTAATACTACATTTTACTTGATTCTCAAGGATGGGCATAAGTCATACTAAATATTGCTACAAAGCTGTTGTTGCCATTTATCTTGTTTGAGATTTTAACAGCCCTGAGTTACTGTATATTCCCTACAAAGTTAGCCAAGCATTACAAAAGCTTCCAGCAATGTTTAATATGCCTCCATTTAATATGCTTCTACTCTAGAAAGAATGCAGAGAAGAGGAACAAAATTGATTTGGGTTTCCTGCCTTAGCAAGATTAGAAGACCTCCAAAGTCCCTTCCAACTCTGTTATTCAATTCTGTTCTACTCTACTCTACTCTACTCTACTCTATTCATGCTGTAAAGCAACTTATCTGCTTGCACACTTACTGTAGGTGTGAGGTGGAACAATTCTTAAAGTGATATCTGTGCTACACATTTTATTAAAAGGGGTAATAAACACTGTACTTTGAAGTATAATTGTTCATAATTTTGTTGCTTCTGCCACAGGATGGCTTGTCAGTTCAAAGCATAGACCCAGAAACAATGTATGAAGGAACTATTTCTACTAGGCTGCTAAATGGCTGCAAGTAGCTTGATAACTACTGGATGATGGCAAGCGTAGACTTTTCAGTATCTTTTTTGTGTGTGTGCCATGTACTTATTATCTAGATTTTGCTGTGCTTGTTATTGCAATGGGATGTTTTGCTATTATTTCTGACTGAATATCCTGAATACCTAGTACAGCTAGTGCTTGACTTACATCCATTTTTAACAATAATTCAAAGTGACAACGGCCTTGAAAAAAGAGGCTTACAACCTGTATTTTCATGTATGTCTGTTATACACCCCCCACATTCTTGTCATTGCAACTTGGGCACTTGCCAATCAGCTTGCATTTATGACTGGTTGCAGTGTCCCATGGTCATGTGATCATGTTTGTGATCATTTTTGCCAATTTCCAGCAAAACACGCCCATTGAAGAAGCCAGATTTGTTCGTGACTGTAATGATTCACTAAAGGACTGCCATACAAATTGTCTAAAATTGGGTCCAAATTGATTTATGACAACCTATAATGGAAATTTCCATCCCAATTATGGTCATAAGTCCAGGATTACCCATAGTTGTTGAAGGTCACCCTTTTCTTAAGAACGTTACTGGTTTCTCAAGACAAATTCTGAGAATAAATAGTTTGTAATTGTTAAATAGTCTTCTCAGTTGTGTGCTTGAAAAGGAAAGAACATTAGGTCTCTGCTTGGCTTCTATTACAGGGAAAAAGGAACCTGTGGCTGGATGGCAGGTTATATTTTTAACATTAACTTTTTATATAGGAAGCACTACATTGGCCAAAAAAAAAAAAAAAAAATCTGGCAGTTGTTCTGAGATATTCTCCAAATTAGGTCACTACTCCTCACAGAATCAAATTCACATTTTCTTCTGCCTTTACTGTTTTTCCACAGGATTTCCTTTCCATCACCATCTCTTCCCAAAGGGATCTTAGTGGGGCAAACTGAATATCACAGCACCATCAATCATACGTACATACATATCCATTGCCCCAATTCTTTTGGGGGGGGAAGGAACTTTATGAAGGGCAGAAAAAGAAGATCTAACACACCAAAGAAATTACAAGGACAAGATAAGAAAAGTGGACTTGTTTCATCAGGTCTTTGAGTTGAGCAGGTGTATCATCATGCAGAATTTATGGGAAAGTGATTATATTAGTCTTGTTTTTGCTTCTATCATTTTTGTATTTTTCTGTATTTGCAGCAAGAGTTCACTTGAGTGGGGCCAATTATAAAAGTTGTTAAATAAACCCTTTATATCATCATTATTTACTATCCCTCTGCATATTATTTTATACTTTATAATACAATAATAAATGCAAACATAATACTTTTTGCTCTTTGAATTCCTAGAATTTACTCATCAATTCTATCCAACCATATTTTCTGTTTTTTTTTCTTCCTTTCAGCCACCTTTTGATTTTTTTTTACAAACATGTATACTGTATTTATTTATTTTCATTATTTATTATCTTCATAAGATGAAAACTGTGTCCGTCTGAACTTCTTTCCTTTTGGTCATTTTTTACCCACATTCATTCAGCTCCCAATCATTCTTCAATGTATTTGTTTTGCTTTTTAGATAGCCATATCTTAATTTCTACATCCAACTTATTTTTGTGTTTCTCTAGACTTACTCAGTTGTCATATAATAAAAGAGGCAAAAGCACAGTATTATATATAGTCATTTTCACGTCTTTTAGTATTCACACTTTGCAGTACCATATACTAACTACATTTCTAACAGGATTTTCATGTGCTAATATTTCTTCATTATTTTTCACATCTATAGTAACATTGAACCAAAATGCAATTCTTCTACTTTCATGTTTTTAATAATTTATACATAATTGGCAATCATTCAGTCTTTTTTCCTTGGCCTTTTGTACATATAGCCACAGAACAAAATTTGCTTGGCAATCCACCCACACTTTGGACTAAGCATAGGGATGTTGCACTCTCTCACTGTTCCCCCCCCCCCCCCAAATTCTACCCCGCTCAGTTCTTGCAGGCCTTGGACCTGCTTTCTATGCCTGTTAGATCCCACCCTGTACTTTCCACCCCATCCTCAATCACTGATTGGTTCTTTAACTTTTATTGCAGATTTGCTTCTCCATCTCGTCTTCATCTCTGCAGGCTCAATGTCTCAATCCCAGAAGTGGGCACCCTTTTGGGAACAGATATGATAAATTGGGGCTGCTCTGGAATGATGCCCACTCTGGGACAGTGTCATGGGGCCTAGGGATGCCAAGGAGGAAAGTGACCTATTCCCTTTCCTCGATACAATCCTCAATCTTTTGCAGGAGTGGGGCTGAAAAGGGGCCCATGGCCTGCAGGGACCTGTGGGATGGAAAAGCAGGCTCAAAGCCTGTGGGGACACTTAGGGGTTTAAGCAGAGCATGGAGCCTCAGTGGGTGGAGGAAGTCATGGGAAGCCCATGGCATGGCTTAGACCTGCATTACCTTTCCCAGTACCTAACCCATGTTCCATTTAATGGCTAACACAATCACTTAATGACTACATCAGGGAAATTAGGGATCAGAGGGTGCGTCCCTTATAAACTATCACAACTTACGATGGTAATGGACAGGCTTGATTACTGTCATACATAAAGCAGTGTTCATATTCATGCTCCTGTATTTGGATGTTCAGCCAACAATACATCGTTTTCTGCATGTAAAAGTGCACATGTGACATTTATGTTTCCAACCAATATACACTGTAATACCTACAAGTATTCATTATATACTGTGTTTCTCACAAAATAAGGCCGGGCCTTTTTTTTTTCTTTTTTTTTTGAGCCCTGAAAAAATGGCTAGGATGTCTTTTCGGGGGTGAATTAATCCCCCCCCCCCATGCACCAGTGCTATCTCCAACAACAGCATCTGAGTCACTCCTGCTTTTCCCCCGTCCCCGTAACAACAGGAAAAAAAAAAGATTTTGAGGTACCTAGGAGCACTACGTGCTGCATTTTGGTTTAATCCCGAGCAGCTGTGTGGGCATGAGAAGAGCCGAGCGAGCGTCTCTGCTGCTGCTACCCTTGGTGCTCCAGCCTCGGGCTCTGCAAGTTTGCAAAAGTCCCAGTGTGCAGCCCGTTCCTGTATTCCAAGCACCCAGGCCCTCTCTCGCCAGTGCCATCTCCAACAACAGCAGCAGAGGTGGCAACCATGGAAGTTACGGAGGCAGCTCTCCCACCTGAGAAGCAGCTGAAATGCTTCCATGGTTCCTGCCACTGCTGCTGCTGTTATTGGAGATGGCGCTGGCAAAAGAAGGACAGCTGCAGCTTGCCCGAGCACTTGTAATGCAGGAACAGGCTGCGCACTGGGACTTTTGCAAACTTGCAGAGCCTGAGGCTGGAGCACCAAGGGTAGCAGCAGCAGAGACGCTCGCTTGGCTCTTCTCACGCCCACACAGCCACTCGGGATTAAACCAAAATGCAGCACGTAGCGCTCCCAGGTACCTCAAAATCTTTTTTTTTCCTGTTGTTACAGGGATGGGGGAAAAGCAGGAGCAACTCAGGTGCTGTTGTTGGAGATAGCGCTGGCAAGAGAGGCGCCAGCACCAGTGGGAACTGTGGAAGCTACGGAGGCCTGAGAAGCGGCTGAAATGCTGCCAGACATCCATGCCAACACCGCCTGCCTGCTGACCCAGGTAAAGGAGGGGTAAGGGGGCCCACTGTGCTCCACCATGATTGGCTGTTAGGAGCGGCTGATGGTGAGGTGTAGCTGCCCGTGGGGCACTCCTAATGGCAAGTCGTCCCCCCGCCTTCCCCCCCAATTTCACATGTTTTAAACTAGGCCTAAATTTGGAGGGAGGGGCTTAATTTCATTTTATGCCTAGAAAACATGCTGGATCTTCCTATTTGGGGGGGGGGGTGTCGTTGGAGAAACACGGTATTTATTCAAAATCTACATCAAACAAATATTTTCTTTACCCTAGCTTAAACTATAATATCAGTTATATGTTCATATATTACATGTTAACCGCAGGGAAGAGTATTCCTGTACCTTCTAGTCATAGCAGGGGAAATACAACAGTTCCTGGGCAACATAGTATGCTACCAAGACAGAAAGCAAGAATCAGATTATTTGACAAGGGGCCATGTTTATCACACTTGTATCAATTCACCTTCCCAATCATCAAAGAACTTTTATAACTATTGCCCAAAGTTAAACATTTCCTTTGTACAATCTAGCACCAGAAAAAAAATTCAGAGAACCCATAAAAAGAATCAAACAACCGCATTTAGAGTTTTTTTAAAAGCTTAAAGGAATTGAAGACAATGCTTAATTTTTAAAGAGAGAATTGTGGATTTCAGCTCTTTGCAACCTAGTTGTTTGTTTTTTAAAATTTAGAATCATTTCCTCCAAAACTCCTTTTATAGACAAGTTACAGATCTACGTCTGTTTTACTTTCCTTAATGATTTACATTTTCCACAATGTGAAATTAACTTAACCTAAAATGATTATAAATCTGCTTGGTGTAGTGGTTAAGACATCAGGCTAGAAAACAGAAGACTGGGAGTTCTAATCCTGCCTTAGGTTCAAAGCCAGCTGGGTGACCTTGGGCCAGTCGCTAGGAAGGAGGCAATGGCAAACCACTTCTGAAATCTAGCCAAGAAAACTGCAGGGAGGGACTCACACACACACACACATACACACCTGATTTTATACAATTAAAATTAAGCCCTGGCTGAAACTCAGGGTATGCACTCATGATTTTGCCCCTGAAAATGGTCACTCTGGTTAGAAAAGATCTCTTATATCAATGAAAAGTTATTTGATGTGGAATATAAGATCATAATTAGAAATATACAGCATGTTTCAGAAAAAGCTAATCACAGAATGGGAAGGCAAGCTGAAGCATAAATAGCTTGCTTTATTATTCACCTCAGGAACAGCCACATGTACACCCTGAGAGAAAGGGGGAGGGGGGAGAAAAGAGAAAGAAGAAGAATAAAAGTGTCACAGCACACAGATGCCCTGAAACTTGAAGAATGTTCTCTGCATCATAGTGCAAGGATAGCACAAAGCTCTGATTAAGCCTGGCATTTTTGGAAGACACAAGTTGGAAGCAAGGCAGAACAACAAATGTTTGAGGCTGGAATTTTATTCTCCCTGTCAGTAAAGGAGGTCCCTTTCTCCTCTTGAACAGTAACCTACGTCTACCTTCCACTCGCTTTCATGAAACTCCTCAATACACAGGTTGTAATTAATTCTACCACCACCATTTATTTTGTCATGCAAAAACCATGGTGGTTATAGAATGAAGTCAGATCCTTAGCAGGATGTTTTTCTTTGCCTAATGCAGATCTGATAGGCAGATATGAGCCTGCTGCAGAAAAAATAAAAAGGAACTGGGTGTCACTATCGCTAAGTATGTACCAAAATCAAAAGTGTGAATCAAAATAACAATAACATTTTTTTAAAGAGACATGAAACGTTTATCTATCTATTGTCATAGATAATAGACCCACTCAACTAAAAACAAAATATGACCTTCTGAATATGGCTATCCACCGATGATAAACATTTTTGATCTGCATCCCATTCTGAGCCTTCAGAAAATAGGCTAATATAGTCGGTCTAGTCTGTTTTGCCTGAGATCCGAGTCATAACTTTGCTTTGAAAATAATAATGATAATCACATAGTTATTAACCATAATGGGGGGAATCACAAACCACTGATTCTGTTCTTTAAGTTTTTGACAAAATTTGAATGGATGAAATCTGACAGCTATAGCATTAGAAGGTATTTAGGTTTGCTTAAATAAGCTCTTCCCTGTAAATGTATCTATCTGTCTGTCTGTCTGTCTGTCCGTCCATCTATCTATCTATCTATCTATCTATCTATCTATCTATCTATCTATCTATCTATCTATC
>NW_020769323.1:15612711-15635635 GCF_900518735.1 Pseudonaja textilis
TACCTCTCTATTTTTTTAGTTTAATCAATCAGGAACATAGCTTTTAATGATGACTATATACAATGCTTTGTTGCTATTATATTCAATGGGTTTTCCTAACTGAACAAATCTGTGTATCTCTGACAATTCATGATTAATAATTAGTGCACTGGGAAGAAAAAAATTCTATCCAAAAATGTATATAGAAATATACTAGAGAGTCCTACTATTTCTCCTATACTCACATCATGTTCTTTACACAACATGTACCAGAAAAGGTATTCCATTTCTAGGAATGTGAGTGGAAAGACATTTTTAGTCCATATTAGAGCATAGATTGGGTTTAGATAATAAAACTTATGAAACTTTGGAATTTAGGTAGACATGGAACTGAGCTTAGAAGACAATGCTTTTCAATCCCAGTGTCAGTGTGGTGTAACAATTTCCCTAGATCCCTCCTTGAGGGCATTCAGAAGGTTATTTAAAAATTAGCTTTTCCAGAGATTGCTCTAGTAATTTGCAGCTACTGAATTATTTTTCTAAATACTATTTTTAAAAATTATTATTATTATTGTATATATGGTTCGTTTATTATATTTTTCATACTATAAGACACATTTCCCCCCCCCAAAAAAAGGGGGTGGAAATGTCGGTGCATCTTATAGAACGAATATTGCAGTGGGGGAAGGGTGTTGGTGCAGTGCTCGGGGGAACCTTGGAGTCTTTGCTGCCGAGCAGCTGATTGGTGGTTGGATCGGCTTCCTAGAATACCGCTGATCAGCTGTTCTAGGTGGCAGGGATTGCCACCACCATGGCTGCCTAACATCGCCCTTTCACCGCCTGCCCATTTGCCATGCCCATTTGCCTGTTTGCTGTGGCTCATTCGCCACCACCTGTTCACCACTGCCTGTTCACTGACCACCCATTTCCTGCCAATCACTGTGGCCCATTTGCTGCAGCCCAATCGTCATGGCCCCTTCACCATGGCCTGATTGGCTTGGCCAGTTCACTGCTGCCTGATTGCTGTTGATGGGCAGTGGCGAACAGGCAGTGGTGATTGACGGTGAACTGGCCATGGCAAACGGGCCATGGTGAGGGTGTGGGTGTTGAACAGACTGTAATAGGCAGTGGTGGCAGTGATGATCCCTGCTACCTAGAACAGCTGATCAGAAGTATTCAAGGAGGCTGATTCAACCACCAATCAGCTGCTCAGCAGTGAAGGCTCTAGCATTTCCTGGCAGGGGCAGCAGCTCTGCTCAGTTGACCGGTGGTGGGCGCAATGGAGCATTGCCCTGATGAGCCACATACTGGGGCTGTGATAACATGCTGAAGCTGACCAGGCTGTGAGCTGCAAGGATGCTAAGCAGATGAATACCAGATGGATGCTGGGAGGCAGAGGCATTTTTTTTTCTTGTTTTCTTCCTGTAAGGGCAATATGCATTTTATGGTCCAGACCATTGTATAGACTGAAAAATATGGTAGTTTTATCTTTTGTCTTTTTTATGTTGTATTTAATCTTATGGTGCAGTGGTAGTATTCTACTGGTTCAGCCTGGTTCTGCCGAGCCGATAGCACCGATGGGCAGTGGAGACCGAACTGGATCTGTCCACTGCTTTGCAGTTGGGCCCACCTGCTCCCATACTCACTTTTATTTCCTGCTTTTGAAGTGCAGATGCTCTGTACAGCACAGCAGATTGCTGTGAGGCAGCTGCTGAAGCAACAAGGAGAGTGCAGGCTTGCAGGAGGTGAGTTGGAATGCCTCTGCGCCTGTATAAAGTGCGCGTTTGGCATGCATGCACAAGCAAAGTGTGTGCACGCATGGAAAGTGCACCCACCAAGTCATGCCCACTGAACCAATGGTAAAAAAATCTTTGAATCCTACCACTGTTATGGTGGATGTTTTAACTTTTTTTTTCATATCTTATATACTGCAAAGATTCATGAGATTTACATCAGCAGGATTTTTTATTTATTTACAATACATACTATTTTCCCTTCAACTGAAAATTAACCTCACCTCCCCTCTCCTCCCCTCCCCTACTCTCCTCTTTCTTGTATCTTATCTTTTAAATTGTTCCTTTAAATCTGTATACTTTATTATATTCAAAAATACAATAATTTATGCTTGGGTTGAAACAAGGTGCTTTGCACTCTGTCTTTGTAAGGATTTATTGGAATTTTTTGAAAGAACTTAGAGTTCTTCCAAGAATGCCAGATTCTTCCTTCTTGCTTCTCAATGACCCCATTTTGCTTGCAGTTTCATGAGCCCTCACTCTCTGAGTTTACTGTGGGAAGAATCATAGCTTACTATTCCCAGAGACAGGCCATCTTCTCTTTTCATGTCCTCTTCCATCTTCCTTCATTAACTCCTGAGCAGAAATAATTTGTGATGACATCTGCACCACAAACCTGGGCTGACACTGTAATAGACTTAACTATGGGCTATTCTCAAGCTGACTGAAGCTTTTAAGATTTCCTTCGCTATTAGCTATGGATTGTTCCATAGGAAATAGTTTATTTAGAAGAACAGAAGCCCAATTCATACTGAGGTATTAAGCATGGATTCTAAGTGTGATCCTATCCAGTGGCAACTAAGGGATCACATAACTGTAAGAAAAGACTTCTACCTATTAAGAAGGAAGGCTAAATTCCATCTTTTTCATATCTTTCATTTAGAAGACATAAAACATTCTGGTGGCTGGTGGCAGTCTGAAGAGATATAAGTCAAGTACACATTTTTTTAATCTTTATTCAGAACTGGGTCAGAATGTCCTTTGGGTCACATAGCCTTGCCAGTTTTATAAAAAGAAATCAGAGCAAATGCCTACAATCCAAAGTTTTATATGCCACAATTAGCAGGTGATAATATTGAATAGACTTCTAAAATGTTTTGGATCCAGTGCCAAAAAGCTACTTTAGAGCATGTGCGGCACAATCTGCTTCTCTAAATCAGGAAAAAAAAAAGATGTGCATGCATTAGAGAGTTGAAAATAAGTGCTGTGCTTATGGCTGCCCTACCCCAAATACTTCCTTTGAGGTATATTTCTAAACTACCATTCAGCCTAATATTTGGGCTCATGTTTTCTGAGTTCTTTGCAGCAATTTTTTTCTGCTAGAGACCTGGAGGAAAGCTGGATGATTTGGGATGTCATTTGGCAAGCCAAATGCCACCATAAATCATGCAGTGCAATATTCAAAGAGTTACAAAGGTACAGTCCAGTCAGGTGAAACCTGCTGATCATTGTACATTCAGCACTTTTTCATACAGTCCAATAATGCCCCAAAGTGCTCTTTGATATGAAGGCTGTTGTATAGTATAAATTAAATTTCCACAAACAATGTCAAATCAGCTGTTATCAGAAACTCATCATAGCAAAATACCAAATATTGTGGTGCCGCTGGTATAGTAACCAAAAGTACAGAGGTCTTGTTTTCAGAATAAAGGGGCTTTGCATGATATGAAAGAATGAAGCTTGCCTAGAAACTCGAAAACTGTAATCTTTCAAAGACAACCAGCAACTTAAATTCCATAATATGAACATTTGAAGATACAAGGTTATATCCTTGGTAAAAAAGGGAATCAAATGAAAATATATTTATTTTATTTTTCTGAAGACTTATCTATCGTTAACACCACATTTTCTTCTATGATCAATAGCCATTCATACAGGTAGTCCTTGACTTACAACAGATCACTTAGTGACCGTTCAAAGTTATCAATGGCATTGAAAAAAGTGATTTATGACCATTTTTCATACTTATGACCATTGCAGCATCCCCATGGTTACGTGATTTACATTTGGATGCTTGACAACTGACTCACATTTATGAGAGCTGCAGTATCCTAGGATCTTGTGATCATTTTTTGCAATCTTCTGACAAGAAAAGTCAATGGGGAAACCAGATTCACTTAACAGCCATGTAACTAATTTAACAACTGCAGTGATTCACGTAAAGTGTTAATACCACTTTATAATGCCTTTCTAAGGGCATACTTGGAATACTGCATCCAGTTTTGGTCACCATGATGTAAAAAAGATGTTGAGACTCTAGAAAGAATCAGAGAAGAGCAACAAAGATGATCAGGGGACTGGAGGCTAAAACATATGAAGTATGGTTGCAGGAACTGGGTATGTCTAGTTTAATGAAAAGAAGGATTAGGAGTGAAATAACAGCTGTGTTCCAATACTTCAGAGGCTGCCACAAAGAAGAGGGAATCATCCAAGGGCAGGACAAGAAGCAATTGATGAATATTAATCAAAGAGAGAACCCCTAGAACTAAGGAGAACCGTCCCAACAGTTAGAACAATTAATCAGTGGAATGGCTTGCCTTTAGAAGTTGTAAATGCTCCAACCCTGAAGTTTCAAAGAAAATATTGGATAACCATTTATCTTGATAAATGTGGCAAGAAAAGACATAAAATGGAACAAAATTCACTTAAAGAAGCTATGGCTTCACAAGAAGAATCAGGATCCTTTGAAAGTGACCAGAAATGAATCGAGATAATCAAATATCTATTAAACATGCTTATCAAACTCTATGATCCTATGAATTGCTGTTCAATTTGATTTCTGATCATGAGGGATCAGATAGGGATGGACAATATGGGATTGGGAGTTGCAACTCAACCTCACAGCATCCTGTTCAGCACTATAGTTTAAACTATTCATGTCATGATATCACTAGAAAGGGACCAATTTGAATGGGACTAGGAAATTTTGCTTCCCAGAGGAAACACTATAGCTAAAAATTAAATTAAAATTCTGCCAAAATGAGAGAGAGACATATAAAAGACAATTCTACCATGTAATAATAAGCAGTTTTGCTTCAGGATATGCAAGTCACAATTATTTTTTAAAGTGCTTTGCAAAAGTAATTAATTCTGTTAGAAAACAAAAATAGACATTTACTTTAAAATCCATAATTTCATGTAGAGATTAACTTCAATTTCCTCTACTTATCCTTCTATTTATCATTTGTTAATTTTTTTACTGAGGAATACCTCTGGCATATCTCCATTTCTCAGCAGTTTATAGAAGTCTTGCCTGCATCTGTAGTTTTCACAAATAATATCCATCAATGGAAAGATGAGTCTATCTATCTATCTATCTATCTATCTATCTATCTATCTATTATCTATCTATATCTATCTTCCCTAATCTGCAACAATTTTTCTTCTATAACAAAAAAGTAAATCTGTAAAAAGTATTGATCTCTGACAAAAGGTAACTATGCCTAAAGATATACTCTATGTAGTTCTATAAACTACCACAAAGAGTTAAACATGCTATCCTGAGGTGAGGAAGAGGATGAGGATTAAAAACAACCTAGCTCCAAAATCCTTATATTATACTTACTTTTAAGGTTTGGGTTTGTTTACTCCTAAATATGAGTTAATTTGCCTGCAAATGTCAGTGTAATGCTTATGTTCACAAAATATGCTGACCCACAAATAATAAATTTTTGGGACTTAACATATCCTGAACCATAAACTTACCTTAACTCTAACCCTAACCACATTAGGTTTGTACAACATGCTAAGTGTTCTTGACTAGTTTATGACTCAGGATGTCATGTGAATATATCCTATTAGTAAGAGATATAGTTTTATTAGGGTTTCAAATATAAATCAATAAAAAACCAATGTTTCGACTTCTGAGTCCTCCTTTTGATTTGATTCATGAATCTTATTAAGCATTATGAAACAAAATGTTAAAAAGTTATGATATTTATGTAGTTACTTACCAAGCACATCTACATTATATTAAAGTAACCAAAATATATTTACCATCCTCAAGGCATTTCACAACTGTTGAGCACCTCTAATGTTTGGAAATTAAAAGTTGAAAAAAATGACATTCCCTGATTTCCTGACTCAGTCAAGTCAAAGTGGGCAGCAATTTTGAGTGGTTCTGGCATAATTCTCCATTGTTATGATATAAGGTGCAGTGTGTAATGCACAATACCTGCACAACATTGTAACTGAAAGATTCATACATGATGAAATTTTAACTCTGATGATTTATACTACTTATACCAAGTGCATGATCTAGATGAGAAGTTCTAGTTGAATCTTTCATCTGATTCCCAAGGCCAAGCAACCATGATATGCCACACTTAAATAACTTTTGCTTCTTTCTTAAAGAGACATTTTCCCCTAAAATACACACCTCTTCTCCAGCAATCATAATTTTAGCCAAATAGATTACCAATACCGTAGGTTTTTGGAAAGTACTAAATGTGTATGAAGTCCAAAACTAGCTAAAACTGGCAGCTGTTCTTTCACATTGTTGTGAACAGATAATAATAATAATTTCATAGGTTACAAACAGTAGCAAAATATAAAGGCCTGCAAATAGAAGTAGAACAACTGTGGCAACAGAAAGCAAAAATATAACCAATAATAATAGGAACCTTAAGTGCAATCTGAAAAAATCTGGAACATACTTGAACATCATTGGCATTGACAAAATCACCACCAGTCAATTGCAAAAGGCATTTTTACTTGGAACAAGAACATTCTGAGATGATACTTTGAATAATATTAAACAACAACATACAGGTAGTTGACTTACAACAGTTCATTTAATGACCATTCAAAGTAACTATGGCACTGAAAAGAGTGTCTTATGACCATTTTTCATACTTACAACCTTAGTAGCAGCCCCATCACCATGTGATCAAAATTCAGATGTTTGGCAACTGGTGACTGTTGCTGTGCCCCAGGGTCATGTATTCACCTTTTGCAACTTTGGACAGGCAAAATCACTGCGGAAGCCAGAGTCACTTAGGTAGATAAAGGTGCCAAATCCAGTTTCATCGTCTGTCTGACGGGATGACTCATCATAACAGTGATAGGCAAATACATTCCTTTCCACTGCAAATCAGTCCTATTCCTTAGCAAATCAATTTCCCATTCTTTCTTCTCATCTACTTATATTTCTGTACAAAGAGAGACACTTGAAGAATGCTCAGAAAACTTCAGCTACTTCAAAACAAAACAGCTAGATTGCTAACTAATACATAACACTGGACTGCTGCTAGTTGTTTTCCAGGCACAGTGTAAGGTGGTTGGTTGTGGCTTTTTTAAAGTTCTGAATTATTTAGTACACTGCCTATGCTGATACAAGTCTCTTCAGACATCAAGTTCAACATGAGAAGCTTTCATAAAGATGTCCTCCCTTTGCTAAATCCGTTTGTCATGCACAGAGAAGATGGTTTGATATACTGAGAAAAAAAGTAGAATCAGGGATTAAGACACCATAACGTTTTAAGCCAAAAATGAAGGCATCACATTTGCATAATGTGGTCATAAAACAGTAAAGTAGCACTCATATTAGGTGATGCTTGGAATAAATTCTGTCACAGAAATAAATTATTTGGTATTTATAAATAAATATTAAAACTTGTACAAATGATAGCAAAGTGATCTTTTCTCACATGATGCACTCCAGGTATGTGAGCCAGGGGGCCATTTGACAGAAAGTATCAGGAAAAGGACAGTTGAAATAGATCACTAAGTTAGTAAACTGTGCACTGAGTGTTTATTAGAAACAGAAACCTTGAACAATCTTTCCTCATTCTTCATTTTTAATCAAAAATGTGAAGTTTTATAGGACTCTGCTGACATGATCATTTTAGCCTTTGCTGGACTGTGGGGCATTGAGGCTCATGTCATATGGCCTGTCAGTAAGGTGACCAACTTTTTTACAATGAGAAGGAGGACACAAATAAATTGAAGGAAAAAAACAAAGCCACTTGTGCACGGTGCACTCTTGCACATGGCCCACTCTCTCAATTCTCCTGTGTGGAGCGCATGCGTCTCATAATCTCATCTCGCCACACTGTACCAAGCCTTGACAAATCGCCATGTCAAATACAAATATGTCACACCACACACAACTTATCAGATTAGCACTGATCAAATACAGAGATTTACATATTAGTCTTCATATATCAAAAAGGAGGACATGTAGGAGGACACTTTTCGAGAGAGGACAGAACTTACCAAAGGAGGACTGTCCTCCCTAAAGGAGGATGGCTGGTCACCTTACTGTCAGAATTATGAGAAAAACAGTGTAAATTGTCAATTTGTCTTTTTTCACACCAAAGTGCTACAGAATAGTTTTGCCCAGTGGCAAGAAAAAAAAAAGATAAATAGTTGCAATGCTACTTTTTATACAACTAACCTTTTAAGGATTTCTGTAGTTGTTTGATTCCTCTACAACAGTGTAAAACCTTGAGGGATTCACACCTGGCACTTGTCCTACATAGATGAGACATCCACACAGAAGAAATAACTCATATGAAAGAACTGTTAGTGAGAATGACGCCTACAGAAAAGTTGAAAGTTTTACAGAGCGGAAACAGCCAGAGGAACACATGAGGTCACAATGCATGCCTCCTTTTTTTTCACACATTTCAGTCCTACAGCTGTCTGCTAATAATATATACTATAACAGTTTAAACTGGGGGCTCTTACTCATCTCTTACTTATTCATAACATCCATGCTTATAATCTTTTAAGTATACATACTCTGCATCACTTTTGCATTTGATGTACCAATAACAAAACAAAAAGGAGGAGGAGAACAGAAGTAATTATTATGCATGTTTGTATTCTGTATATGTACAACAGTTCTTGTTTTAATATTGCCACCTAGCAATGCCCTGGCTACAGAGTTATTTCCAGGGGTGGGATGCTGTCAGTATAACAACTGGTTCGGTGATCACATGCTTTCATGTTCATCGGAGCAAACTGGTTCAGTCCCAGCTCATCTTCAGAGCTAGGGGTTCGCCTGAACAGGTCCAAACTGGCAGAATCCCACCCCTGGTTACTTCCATTTGCAACTGATTTTCCAAAACACCAGAAGGCAAGAAAAGAGGAATGGATGGAAACTAATCAAGGAGAGAAGCTACCTAGAACTAAGCAGAACTTTCCTGACAGTGAGAACAATTAACCAGTGGAACAGCTTGCCTTCAAAAGTTGTAGGTGCCCCATCACTGGAGGCTTTTAAGAGTCTGGGCAGGTGCTTGTCTGGAGTGGCAAACACATCATCATGGCAGCGTCATGTGACGTATCATGACCTTTTCCCCCTTCTCTAAACCAGGCATGGGTGTGGCCAGCATGTGATGCATCCAGCCTGTGGGCCACAAATTTGACATAGTATAGGGGATAGGGGATATATTGGTATATAGAGGATCCTTCCTGGGCAGGGGGTTGGACTGGAAGGCCTCCAAGGTCCCTTCCAACTCTGTTAGAATAACAGAGTAATATCTTATGGTTCCAAGATTTCAGAAATGTGACTATTTTTCGTCCCTCCACAAAAGTGCATTATACATCATTTTATTCCATCCCCCCAAAATACAGTAACCTTGTTCCCTTAAATTGGGATGGGGCATGGCAAATTCCTGACTGCCATGCATGGTTTACATATGCTTCCTATTCATATTCTCATTTGTAGTAATCTGAGAATCTGTTGACTGTTCCCTTTCCATATGAACTTCCCAAGGACTCCATGGACCTCTGAATCACTATATTAGTCATACCACAGAGCAGGAAAGTGGAAAATTTTCCTCCTCCTCCCAAGCTGTTAGATAAGGCAAAAAAGGGGTATTTTTATTTCAAATTTATGTCAATTCCAGAAAGAATTAGTTGGAATATCTAAACCAGGAACATGTCAAATGTTTGGAGTGACTTTGCATCCAAAGTTGAGTGCCATCTGTAACTCATTATTAATCCCCAAATGCTCAGTTTTATGGCTTTCCAATTATTGCATGTATAACCAGGTAGTGGTTTGGCATACATGGTATTTCATGAGCAGGACTGGGCTTTTGTACCAGACAGAATTGACCTGATCACATATTTGCTTGTAGCAGGACACTTTTCCACTCACCGTCTCCATTGGTGATTTTGAGTGTAATGAAAAATTAAGGATCACAATAACTGGTAAGATAATTATTTCTCAGAGATAAGACATTCTTATTAGACCAAGTTTATCATCAATAAATATTTCTATATAATGACATGAATAATAAAAACAGTCAGTGCAGGGGTGGGGATGTTGCAACAATCGTAAGTGTGAAAAATGGTCATGAGTCACTCTTTTCAGTGCCATTGTAACTTTAAATGGTCCCTCCACACAAGCAAAGTACCAGCAAAGAGGGGGGGAAAACTCCGGAGAAGTTCCTGAGACAGGAAGTCTAGTCCCGCCAAGAATGGAATAAGGGTTAACGGAGAGGCAGTTTCTGTAAGCAACACCAGAACGTTTCCTTCCTGCCTTCCTCACAGGATTAAGCCAGTAATTTCTTCTAATAACCAGTTCTCCGAACTGCTTAGAATATTAACAACCAGTTCTACCGAATAGGTGCGAACTGGTAGAATCCCACCCCTAAGTCAGTGTAAGAAACAGAGCTGTGAAAAACTTCAATCCCCGAATATAGATTGAAAAGCAATTCAGTCAAATATCCAATCAAATTGGCTTGCTGAATCAAAAACCAATCATTCAGTTCAAATTGCAAAATCATTTGGGATGTTTATAAATAATTTTGGATACTTTTTAAACTTCAGATGTGCATTATTAGCATCTAAATGTATTCCTGATTCATCCAGGCCCAATAAGTTCACTGCAATATATTTTACCTGACAGTTGTCTAATAAACAGGGTACCAAGATTCTACATATTTAAATAGTAAATAATAAGCTATGTTTACCAAGTCATAGTCAATTCTAAACATAGTTCTGCAAGAAAGACATCTCAGTGAGATAAACAAGATTTACTTTCTAACAAATGACATTATAATTACAATATTTCTTCTGCAATGTAAGCAACTGAAAAAAGAATTAATTTAGGACTCCCTCTTTTTTCTATACCAACCAGAGCAGCTGCTCCAAAGAACATGCAAGTACAAGAAGAAAAGTACACACACACACACATGCACACACTCATGTATATTTACATTTATGTACCAAATGCGCATTTATAGAGGTGGGATGTTCTTTTGCTATTTATTCCTTCTACATTACTAATCTTAAGCTTCTTGTTTTGTTTGAGCAATGAGAGGCTGAACCAGAGCATGAGTGCAACAATACTTTATTTTACAATAAAGGGCTGACCGTGCTTGCCAAGCCTGGAACTGGCTCGCAGCAATCAGCAACCGGTTGGACCCCGCAGCCTGCTTTTATAGCTGGCTGCTGGGAAGAGCCAACCAATGGGAATGGGGGAATAACGCCCACGTAAAGTGAGTGGACCTGAGTGAGAACTCCTTGAGTCCTCAGGACATAACACCCCTTCCCCCCAGATGCGAACATGCATAGTCCTTGAGGTAGACGGGGAGTTGTGTTGGCGCCCGGAATGGCGCAACTCGGGAACATTGTCTGTCAGTTCGGTACCAGTCTGTGATGGTTGAGCCGGCATAGTGTCGCCAACACTCTCTCTGGACTGGGCATCCTCGGGAACCACCGGGTTGGTTACTGGGGTCGAGCTCTCGTGGGTTGGGTCAGGCTGGTCAACTCTCTGGGCGCTGTTGTCCGAGTTTGGGCTGACCGGAACGACCGCTGGTGCAGACTGGTCGCTGGGTACGATGTGGCTGGGCGGCGGATGAGGCGGTTCCCCTTCAACTGGAGACTCTGGATTCTTGTTGGCAAGGGTGCAGAGGCGCCTTCTAAGCTGGTCTATATGTCTCCTCCAGACGCGACCATCCTCCAGCCTGACTCTATACGATCTCGGCCCGGTGATGGCGATGACCTCGCCTGGAATCCAAAGTGGGTCCCCAGCGAAATTCCTTGCGAATATCGGTTCCTGTAACAAAAAATGTCTAACCCCTGACGTAGAAGCGAGGGGAGAGTCAGGGCAGTATTGTGGGTGCAATCTGTCCAATACAGTCCTCAGGCGCCGGCCCATCAGAAGTTCCGCTGGGGACTTATTGGTGACTGCACAGGGGGTTGAGTGCTGGCTCATCAGGAACCGTGCGAGTTTGTGGTGCCAGTCATCCCTGCCAAACCTAGCGAGGGCCTCTTTGGTGGTCCTGACGGCCCTTTCAGCCAACCCATTACTGGCAGGGTGAAATGGGGCTGTGAAAATGTGGCGAATGCCCAGGTTGGCAGCAAAACGGCTGAATTCTACTGATGCGAACTGTGGGCCATTATCGGAGACAATGGAGTCGGGTAGTCCATGTGTAACGAACAGGCGCGTTAAAACATTGGTGATTGCTAGTGTGGTGGTCATGGATAGCTGTGCCACGTCTATCCATTTGGAATAAGCGTCCACGACCACTAGGAACATCTTTCCATGCACGGGGCCTGCCAGATCGATATGGATTCTAGACCAAGGGGCGTTGGCGCTCTCCCGTCTGGTAGGGGTGGCGATGGGGGGAGCAGGACGGGATTCCTGGCAAATGCTGCAGGAACTTACCCAATTGACAATGTCCTCGTCTAGACCCGGCCACCACACGTAGCTGCGTGCTAATGCCTTCATTCTCACAATGCCGGGGTGTCCCTCGTGCAACGCCTCCAGGACTCGGGTACGCAGCGAGGTCGGAATGACCACTCGAGTGCCCCACAGTAGACAACCCTGCAAACTGGACAGCTCCTGCATGCGAGTCTTAAAGGGTGCGAATTTGTTATCAACGTTGCCTCCCGGCCACCCCCTCCTCACCCAGTCGAGCACCTGGGCGAGCGTTTGGTCTGACTTGGTTTTAGCGGCGATGTCAAGGGCGGTGATGGGCAGGTCCAACTGGGTGATTTCAAAAATGGCGTTGACAGGAGCTGGGTCTTCAGCCGGAGCGGGTAAGGGGCAGCGACTGAGGGCGTCGGCGTGGGATAGAGTTTTGCCCGGGCGGTGAATAAGTTTGTATGAGTAGGCCGCTAGGAAAAGTGTCCACCTTGTCATTCTAGGGGAAAGGACTTGAGGTGTCTGTTTGTCGCTGGCCAGTAGGCCCAGGAGGGGCTTATGGTCGGTGACCAGTTCGAAGAAATGGCCAAAAAGGAATTCGTGAAACTTTTTCACGGCTGCAACAGCTGCTAGGGCTTCCTTGTCTATTTGGCTGTAATTTCGCTCCGTGGCCGAGAGCGTCCTGGAGAAGAAGGCGATGGGGGCCTCGGCGCCATTGGGGAGTCTGTGACTAAGGACCGCCCCAATTCCAAAAGGGGATGCGTCTGCTGCCAGTACTAAAGGAAGGTTGGGGTCGAATTGGATGAGCACTGCCTCTGACGTAAGTAGTGATTTGACGGCGTTAAACGCCTGGTCTTCTTTGTGCCCCCAGTGCCACGGTGACTTTTTGTCAAGTAATCTGTGTAGGGGTTCGGCTACTGAGGCTTTATGGGGCAAGAAGGATGCATAAAAGTTCAGCAGCCCTAAGAAAGCTTGTAGCTCCATTTTGGAGGTTGGTGTGGGAGCTTCGTGGATTGCTCTAACCTTGGACTCCAGGGGGTGAATGCCAGAGGCGTCAATTTTATAACCCAGAAAGTCCACCTGTCTAGTGGCAATGGCGCATTTTTCTTTTTTTAACTTGAGGCCATGCTGTCTGAACCTCTCTAACACTGCTCGCACTCTCTGGAAGAGTTGGGGTCTGTCCCTGGCCGAGACCAAGATGTCGTCGAAGTAGGGTACTACACCAGGGAGGCCCTGTAAAATCCGCTCCATGAGGGATTGAAAAATACCCGGGGCAACACTTACGCCAAATTGGAGACGCTTGCATCGGAAGGCACCCCTGTGAGTGACGATGGTCTGAAGTTCCGCTGTTTGGTTATCAACAGGGAACTGCTGATAAGCTTGAGACATGTCCAATTTAGCAAAAATACTGCCCGGCTCGAATGTGTGCAATAAGTGCTGAATGACGGGCACAGGGTAGGCGCTAACTTGTAAATATTTATTGATTGTTGTCTTGTAGTCCGAGCAAATTCTCAGGCTACCATCTTTTTTAAGGGGTGTGACGATGGGCGTCTCCCACTTGGCGAAATCTGTTGGCTCAATGACCCCTTGTTTTAGTAGTTTATCCAATTCAGCGTCTAGTTTTGGTCGAATGGCAAATGGAACTCTACGTGGTTTTAATCTGATTGGGACTGCCTGGGAGTCAACGGTGAACGAGATGGGGGTTCCATTATAACACCCCAGCTCCTCGCTGAACACATCTGCGTAGTCAGCGAATAAGGAGTCAGTGTCTGAGGTTGAGACAGCATGGACTCCTGTTAACCCTAGGCCGAGGTGGGGAAACCAATCGAGCCCCAATAAGGTGGGTAGATTGCCGTTAACTACCACTAGAGGTAGGTGGCCTTTAAAAGCTCTAAAACTGACAAAGAACTTGCCTCTGCCGATCACGGGAATGGCCTTCCCCTGGTAGTCCTTCAGACCGAACTGGCATCTCTGAAGCCGGGTAATAGATAGGCTGGGGTGGAGTCTCTTGAGGGTGTTCCACGAGATTATTGAGAGCGCTGACCCTGTGTCAACCTCCATGTGGCACGGTTTACCTTCTAGGGAAACGGAGAGAGAAATTTTACTAACAGCGTGGCAAGTACGCCTGGCAAGGCGGTGCGTGCGACAGTTTAATACTTGCCTCTGTGGTCCCGCGTGCGAGGACGGGGGTCTGTATGCAGCGCTTTGGGGGGCTTGGCAGACTCTCGCGATGTGCCCCCTCTTATGGCAGTTGTTGCAAGTGGCTCCTTTAAACTTGCAGGTGGCCCTTTGATGCGATCCCCCACAGGCTAGGCACAATGTGATGTGCTTGGGAGGACCGGTGTATTCTTGTTTGGCCCCTACCTGCGACCGTCTGTCGTTGGCGAGGCGGTGGACGTCGTTTTCATCGTTGTGGGTTTCCTCCGCTTCCACCTCTTCGGAATGGACTGGGAACGATGCTAGCTTGGCACTTGGGCCCTGAATTTCGGTGGCTGAGTTCGTTGCTAGCTCGGCTGCTAGGGCCTCCTCGACCGCTTGTGCGAGGTTGAGGTCTTTTTTTGCTAGCAGGCGCCTCTGTAGGTTGAGATCCTTGACCCCACAAACTAATTGATCGAGGAGCATGTCTTCCAAGTATGTTCCAAACCCGCAGTGCAGGGCTGCTGTTCTGAGGGCGGCCATATATTGATTGATGGTCTCCTTACTTGATTGCTTCCTCATACGGAACGTGAACCTCCTGGCGATTTGTGAAGGCCTGGGAGCATAGTGGTTAGTGAGGATCTCAAGCAACTCGGACCACGGAACGTTTTTCAATTCTCTCGGCGCTACGAGTGCTGCGGCGGTATCGTAAACGGTGGCTCCGCAGTAGATTAGGAAATAGGATTTTTTCCGATGCTCTCCCGCATCCGCCAAGCCGACCGCATCGATGTAATGATTGAAGCAGTTCTTATACGACTCCCACTTCTCTTCGTCTGGTTTAAATGCCGGGAATACTGGGTTGGAACTCATGGTGCTGGAACGGCTGGGCTACCTGCGGAAAAAAATCTCTCTGGGACTACGGGCGCTCGTGAGTGATATCAGCTCTGGAGAGGTTTTTTGCTACCCTCTCTTTCTCTCTCTGGGTTACCACGTTGGCTGCTAGCCGTTGGAGGTGTCTTGATTCGCGCCAAAAAGTGGGCGCTAGTGACTTCCTACAGCGCTGTGCTGTGTCTCCTACTGGCTCGAAATTCAAATGACACCCGTTTGAATTTCGCGCCAAATACAGAGCGGCTGCGGCTCGCAGCGCTTCACTTTCCCTGCAGCGGAGCTAACAAGCGGCTACAGACGCTTCTAACTTTGAATCAGACCGCTTTCTCTGGCTGCGGATCAGCGTTTGCTCTTTTTGATCGCTCGTATTGTTGGCTGACCGCTCTCTCTGGCTGCGGATCAGCGTTTCCCTTGTCGCCAGCCGATCGCTCTCTCTGGGCTGCGGATCGGTGGCTAGTGACTCAGCGGTTGCAAGGTGCTTCTGGCAGCCATCCCATCCTCGTCGCCAGTGTTTTGTTTGAGCAATGAGAGGCTGAACCAGAGCATGAGTGCAACAATACTTTATTTTACAATAAAGGGCTGACCGTGCTTGCCAAGCCTGGAACTGGCTCGCAGCAATCAGCAACCGGTTGGACCCCGCAGCCTGCTTTTATAGCTGGCTGCTGGGAAGAGCCAACCAATGGGAATGGGGGAATAACGCCCACGTAAAGTGAGTGGACCTGAGTGAGAACTCCTTGAGTCCTCAGGACATAACACTTCTGGATTATTTTTCTTCTCAGGAAAGTATGAAAAAGGGGTGTCAACCCAGAAATCTATCTGTTGGTCTGTCTATCTATGAATGACTGAATATGCACATACAAATTTCCTTTTTTCCAAAACATCAGATCAGATCAGTGTTCTACCAAAGCAATTGTCTATACCAGCAACGTTCCATTTTCCAGGAACTGAAGTTCTATCTACAAAAAAAAAAAAGGTTTCCTTAAATTGTTTAAACACTTTTTTGCAAACATTAAAAATATAGGATTGATTTTATTTTTACTGAAATGTTCAGTCATTACAAAAGTAAAGTTAAATTTCGGATGTCAATTCACAAACTTTTTTCACCTGTTAGTGATTTAAAGTCTAAATATTTATGCAAGTGCATTTGACTGCAGTATTAATGTATAGTTAAGTTGTGTGATATTTTGCAATAGAGTTGAAGATGCTATTCATTTCAAGAAGCACTGATGTGCTTGACAATACAATTCCTTTCCACGTGTGAATATGTAATATAGAAAGTTATCACCAACGCCTCTCCTGGAAAAATGAAATATCCTAGGAAATATTAAAAAGGCAGAATATTTCCCCTAAAAAGAGTAGAAACTCAGAAGCAGAAACTCTCCCCCCTTTGCTACTGGACCATTACTCTGGCCTAGGCGACTCTATTTTACATAACAAAGATCTCCAGGTAGAGCTATAATACAATTGCCCAAAGCCCTTTCATTACAACATCATCCAGCAAGGCTCAACCAAGCCTGGGACTCAGACTAGCCTACAGAGTTGCCCTTGCATGGCCCCATGGGAGTCTGACAACTAATCAGAATACAAGCTCAAATTCAAATCCCAACAGAGGGTGTAAATCCCAGGCACACACAACATATCAGCCCTTTCTTCTTTTCCTTCATCTTAAGCATGTGATCGTTCTTTTCACTTTGGAGCTCCAAGCCATGTGGTCTTGTCCACCATTAAACCATCTTTCCAAGCAGTCACCATGTTTCCAGTGTCTTTCTTCTCCACTTGGAACTGAACCCAGAAGAATATTTCTTCCAACAGTAATTTTCAATAAGTACTTCCAGTAATCGTTTTTTAAAATCTTTTGTGCTGCACCTGAAAACCTTCTCATCTCAATTCCCCTCACCTATGAATTTATGCCATTATTTTTGCTATGCTGCATTCCAAGAAAAGGTTCAATCCACAGTTTGGTGTGGTGGGATATACATGTGTGTTTGCACACACATGTATACATATATTCGTGTAACTGCAGTCTGGAGCCAAGTAGAAATTTAATTCATAATGCATAATTATGAGCCACGGTGGTACCGTTGTTAGAGTGCAGTATTGCAGGCTACTTCTGCTGCCTGCTGGCTGCCTGCAATTTTGCAGTTCAAATCTCACCAGGCTCAAGCCTTCTATCCTTCCGAGGTGGGTAAAATGAGGGGTAATATGCTGACTCTGTAAACAGCTTAGAGAGGGCTATAAAGCACTGTGAAGAGTTATATAAGTCTATATGCTTCCATAAATCTGGTGACACTAAATAATTTGGTACTAAAAATTTGCTTGCTTTTATATCCATTAGTGCTAGAGATAGAAGTGTTGCTTTGATTAGAAACCAAAGTTTAGTGAGTTGGCATGACAAGTTGTATATAAGGCATTATGCTAAGGAGCTCTGCCTACAATTGACTGTAAGCAAAGAAGTGAGGACACAGTAGAAAGTTGGATCAGGCCTACCATTTTAAAAAAATAATGCAAAGCATTTTATCTATTCTTTGCTTGCATCAATGTTATTTAGCAATGCCTGCATCTAAGGATGTAAACTTCCCCCATCCTTACCTCAGTCCTTCTTTGATAGGGGTACTCTCACCAAATGTACTTTGAAGGTTAATTATTTAAAAAACAAATTCGGGTTTCTACTTGTTACCAATTCAAATGAGGGACAGAGATCTCAACTGGCCCTTTCAACTGCCCTATTTTTTTTTCCTCTCCTTCATTTCCATTTTTTGAATGACTTAGAAAAGGATGTTACTTTCCATGCCCTGAATTGACAAGCAAAAGCTTTTTGTGACAGCCTGTAGTTACTCATGGCTCTCTGTTATCTGTCATGCATACACCCACTCAGACATGTTGTTCTTCCTAGCTCATAGCAAACCCTGAGAGTAAAGACATAGCAAAGATTTTAAAGGCTTGCTCATACAAAAGCTGAAGAAACAAAAATAGAGGTATAATGGCTGGTACAGCAATATGAACCCTAGGCAGTGTTTGTGTTTTCCTAAAGAGCAGGCCCGATGTTCCTGAAATAAACTTGAGGAAAGAGCAATCAGAAGATCCATTTTAGGGAGAAAAAAAGAATACTCTTGTAAGACAAATCTCTTCAAAATAGATGACTATCATAGAAAGCAGAAGAACACAAAGGGATTGTACGCATTCAGCTAGCTAGAGGAAGAAAATGTTGGACTGCAAGTCAGAGAAAGCTAAATAGTATAATTACTCCTTAATTATCTCTAGGTAGGACATAGGAATAGGCTGGCTGTTTTAGTTTGTTTCCTGGTCACTGTTTGCCTATTTATTTGTGGGAAAGGCAAAAGGAACAGGGTGAAATAATGAAACACTTCCTAAAACCAAAATGTGATTTTTCCCCTGTATTAATAAAAAGAAACAAAAATAAAAAATGTGTCCCTGTGCCTTGGATCAAATATTGTGAAGGCTTGAAGCTCTTATGACATTTTCTGTCTGATGTCACTAAAGTTAGGTCCCAATAAATTAGATAAGGAAATATATATTTCTTAGAAAATTAAAAGATCAGATGTGTATAATTTGGTGCTTTATCTGGAGGTTCAGAACAAAGTGTTATGTATATGGGAATGATCTTGGGAGGAAGATGATCTACATCTTGGACAACTCTCATGCAAAAGATATCTCAAACCACAGAAGGAAATGGGTGTGGGAAGCATCTCAGAAGAAACCCTCTCTAACTAGTGTAAAATATGGAGAGTAAAAGTAGAGGAGGGAAGAAGTATTTCCAGACTTGCACAATTCTATTAATGTAATCTTATAATAAAGCTACTGCATTTTCCCTAAAATAAGACCTGGTCCTATTTTCCTTTCGGACCCAAAATAAGCACTAGGTCTTATTTTCAGGAGATGCCTTACCTCATTTACCTTAGGACCTCTGTAGCCACACCTCCCATGCACTGACACTTATCACACCACTGCCTGACTTCTTCATATCAAGCCATGAGCGTGGCTCACCACCACTTGCAGTGGGACATCACGAGGCTTGTTCTGCTGTGAATCTGCACAATGCGCCACATGGTGTCTGGCCACAAGTGGCCACAAGAATTTGCAGAAGAAGTTGGGCAGTGGTGTGACAAGTGTCTGGGCATGGAAGGTCTAGCTGCAGCTGTCCTAAGGTAAGTGGATTTAGGCATGTGGAGCAACACCTCCCACCCAGGTTGTGTTTTTGTGGAAACATGGTAGTGTTATGTATGTATATATGTATGAATTCATGTATGTATATTTCATATTGCTTAACTGCCCATCTCCCTTAGAGGTTCATAATTTGTGCTTCTTGTCCAGACTGCTTCAAATATCTGAAAGCAATGGTAGACTGGTAATGGTAATCCAAAGCTTCCCAGGAAATTTCAGGATTTAATGGAAAATTCCCAGTTTACAAGCCATCTTATAATGTAGTATACTTAGTTTAGCAACCAACTTGTAATGTTTCAAAATCTGTTCTAGCTTGCAACACATTTTTTTAAATTTCCCGTGTAAACAGTGTTACCTTGAAATAAATACCCAGGTTGTCATGTGCAGAAACAACAAATATTTTATCAGTGAAAGAAAAAGAAAACTGGATCAGGTAGCTTTTTTTAAAAAAAAGTTGGGCAAATAGTTTTTCTTCATATCTACCCATTCACATCCAATGCTGACAAACAAGCTCAGGGAGGTAGATAGTCAGCAACTGACTCAAATCTTCAGCAAACAGCAATTACTGTAGCAGAAAAAAACAGTTTCAAGTGGAAAAGTAGGAATAGATGTGTCATCTTTTTTTCCCATCTCACTTCAGACTTTCTTTTAGTTTGGATGTAACTTTATTATACTTACAGGAAAGGACAGGAGATACAATAATGAACCAGTCCATAAAAGCACTTAAAGGAACAAGAGAGATAAAGAATTTCCCATTCACCATCTGATTCATCTTACCTACCTCAAATAAGAAGCTAGCCTGGCTTCACAAAATGTGTTTGTTCTCGAACAGTTTCAGATGCTTCCACCAACTTCCTTGGGAAATCAGTGTAAATATATGTTACATTATATGGAGTATAAGGATGCAATTCATTGTGAATTCTACTTCCTAACAGTTGAGGTCAACGGTTGCTTTTCCATCTTAAAGCATTGAAAAAAGTGGCTTCTAGGACAGTGTAGAACAGGGCTGTCAAACTCCCAGCCCCTGAGCTGGAGGTGCCACATGCTGACCATGCCTATACCCAGGGAAAAAAGTCCCAATACATCACGTGACACCACCATGACAACATGAGTTTGACACCCCTGGTGTAGAAGATCTTTCAGGAAGCCTAGTGGTTTGACACCCCTGGTGTAGAAGATCTTTCAGGAAGCCTAGTGGTTTCCTTGCTTCTAAGAGCAAATCCTTCCTCCAGAACCCCACCTAGTTCTATACATACTATGGCAGGAGGATGGATTAATCTTTACTTAGTGAATGTTACAAAAACTAAGAAAAGCCTTTTTCCCAATTACTGGCCAAACTGCTTTCAGATTGGCTGGCTTCAGCATAATCTTTAGGATTGCCTATAATGTTTTTGGCAGACTGTAAGGAACAATTTATTTATTTAGCATATGGAATATCATACATGGACTAGCAATGTATAATAACCTTTCATCTAGATTAGTAGAATCCAATAAAGTATAAATATTAAAAAGATCTCTATGTTCAAATCCCAATGTATAGGCTATCTAACCTTTGAAGTGCAACATTGTTCATATACAAAAATAATCAGATACTAGACTGGTATCTACCCTCAGCTTACAGCTAGTCCTGATGTGATCTATAGTTTGATGTGGGACCCAGCAATCACACTGAGGAGAGGATACTCTGCTCCATTTACACAGAGAATCCCAGCAGACACCATATGAGGTGTGAATCATATTCATGTCCATTGCTGATGTGGTACTTCAAAGCCTGGCATCTTTATTGTGGGATCATTTGTATGTCTTCCTATGACTGGGCATTCAATGACTCATTTGGCTTTCCATTGAGAATCAGTGTTAAAGTTGTTGAACAGATGTACAAATGGCAGTGGGGCTTTCTGGATTTGAATCTTCCTACTTGTAAATCAGGAAGTCAGCAAGAGGAGTGAGTTGTTCAAAACATTGTAAGAATAATGTTACATGATCAATAGCTAAATTTTGTCTATTGGTTACAAATGTTCATACCTATATTCTGCTGGATAGTTCAGTGGACTATCCATCTAGACCAAGGGACTTCAAACTTGACAGCTTTAAGACTTGTGGACTTCCTCCTCCAGAATTCCTCCTCCAGTCATGTTAGCTTGGGAATTCTGGGAGTTGAAGTCCATAAGTCTTAAACTTGCCAAGTTTGAAGATCCTTGATTTAGAGAGAGCATAGGCAATGGCCTTGATGAACAGGAGGAAGAACTACTATCAAGGCAAGGGTCAGATAAGTTGGGCCTTTCCTCTGGATGAAAATAATTTGAGAAAGCAACTCTGACAAGCCTTTTTCAAGGATTAGGTTCTTGTTTCATTTATTAAAATACCCCTATTTAAACTGGAGATAGATACATTTTTTTTCATTCAAACCTTGATCAAACGCATCTAAATACCAATCTTCCCATCTGAAAAAGTTCTCAGTACATCAAAAGAAAGTGTGCAGAACTTATGAGAAGAAAATCACAATTCATACTATGAATGATTTTTGTAAGAATACAAAAATCACATTTATTTGATTAAAACAATGACCTCCCAAATAATTGGGAAATTCAAATGCCAGTTTTTGTACTTTAAAAATTTGGCATTTACAATAAAATTTTGCTTTTCATTTTATTGCCATTTTTTTTATTACTAGTGCTTTGCCTCTTGATCAGGGGTTCAGTAAATACGTATAAATATATTTATAGTACACATGTTTGACAGTTAAACTACTTTATATAATAGGGAAAGAGAATGGACAAATAGGAAAAAGACAGCTAAGTTTTCACAGAACTTGTTTGCCAGAAGACACCCAATACAAAATCTCCTGTCTTTCTTGTGCTTTTTTTTTATGGAAAAAGAGGATATGGCACTTGAAAACTTTGCACCAAAAATAAAGGTTCTGTATTCTCTGTCTATATCATTGTTTCAGTATAATAGGGACAGGTTAAATGGATTAAGAACCATAAGGTATTCTGGCTTTTGTTTTCTGAAAAAGATTCTGCTAACAGAGAAAATATTTAAGCTACTATGTCTGTAGTGTGTACTTTTGGTATACATATACGTAGAAACCATACCTGGACTGGAAAATTCAAGATCCACACAAGATGGCAGCAAAAGGTTTCAATATCACTTTTCTGCTACCTATTGGTAGTCTGGAATATTGCAGACTAAGACACAACCCTAAAGTTCAATAATTGAAAGTTTGTTACTGGGGAAAATAGCTAACAACAAAGGGAAGGAGTGTGAAGCATGCAGAAGGAAGGAAGGAAGGAAGGAAGGAAGGAAGGAAGGAAGGAAGGAAGGAAGGAAGGAAGGAAGGAAGGAA
>NW_020769323.1:15644434-15687434 GCF_900518735.1 Pseudonaja textilis
TAGATAGATAGATAGATAGATAGATAGATAGATAGATAGATAGATAGATAGATAGATAGACAGACGATAGGCAGGCAGGCAGGCAGGCAGGCAGGCAGGCAGACAAACAGAACTACTGAAGCCACTGTCAGCATGGATCAAGTAAATATTTATTATCTGTAGCATCTTCAGAAAGTCTTATAACTCCATAAGTTCACATACCATGTGCTGCTGGTCATTTAAATGCACATGCACAAATTATATATGTGCAGACAAATCTATAGAGATGCATATCTGTTGTGGGGGGAGGAACAGAGGAACATTTGCTCAGCTAAGCAATGAAGTTCAAAAGTGCAGATGTTCATTTTACAAATGCAAACACAAGGACATGGGAATGTGATTGCTTATGTTACTGGAAAATGCCTGGGTGGTAATTTTTCAGAGTGCAATTGCTGCTCATGATAGATTGCACAATTGCAATGTCCACTGTGCTTAGAATTTGAGCAGAAAAGAATATAACTCATACAATTGGAATCAGGAGAAGTCAAAAGACCACCTGATCTTGGTAGCCAATTGCAAAATAACGTTGGCTCCCCTTGCAGATATCATTTTTTGTTTCTTAGCCCTTCATCTTTGCACTAGTTCAAACCCTTGTTCTTTTGCATCTATGCAGACAGAATTTTTATTTTTATCAATCAATAATTTCCTGTGCATAAGCTTCTTCCTTCTGCTTCTTTGGCATTTTGCTTATTTTCCACTCAGGTTTACAGCATGATTTTATCACAAAACCCAATCCATTCAATTCCATAATCCCTTAATCGGTTTTACAATGCAAATTACAAACTCTACACCATGATTTTCCTTGCTTAGATAAGTCACAAGTTTTTTTCACCTAGTAACGTTCTACAAATAATACTGACAGAGATTTAACTTTATCACACTTTGTGGTCAGTGGAAAGTGGAAGTTGCAATTCCTTTATCAAATCAAGGACAGTATTTTTTGAGGGAAAAAAGTGCAAAAGGACTAGTTTGGTATGTTTTGTAAATGAGACATATAATTCCTGTGTAGATTAAGGATGCCCATATCTGTATTGTAGTTTATTTGGACATAATCCAGAATGTTGTCATTCAGTAAGGTTCAAATTCTGCCAAGCCTAGAAGCATAACAATTTGATTGAAAATGTATTTGAAACAGTTACTGTTTACTCTTCTTTTCACTGGCTCTGCACTTCTTACTTCATCCAAACAATCATTGGTCTCAGAGCCAGAAACTCATAAAAGAATGTGGTTCCCACTAGGCCTGAAGACAGCCCTGAAAGAGTTGGCAGCTCTTCGTATATAGAACAGAAACTTAGACTAAATCTAATTAGTCCAAATTTTATGTTCCATATAATCAATCAAAGATGTGAAGGATGTAGCTTGGAAATGATCACTGGACAGCAAAAATAGACCAAAGACTAGATAATGTTTTAAAAGCACAGCCAACAAAATGAAGTGAAACTTAAAAATAATTTTTGTGCCAAATCTATGCACATACATTCTAGGAAAACACACTGTGTATGCAGTAAGTAAAAAGCAGTAGTTTGAGATGCTATCAAAACTAACCATGCTTGATTCCATGACTATGGCTGCCATCTGGATGTTTTAAGCCCTTTCTTGGATAATTTCTGTCTGCCATGCCTGATAATAAAAAAAAGAAACAACAATCTTATATGAGCATCATGGGTAGAAGTAAAAAAAAGTAGGAAAGTCAGTATTTAATAGCCCATTCTGATGTTTAATAAATATGTATTTGTTATAGAGAATGAAACACAATGCATAGTAAATGAAGGATAACCTTCAGAAATAATACACGTTAAATCCCTCATTGTATATTTATGAAAGCAAAGTAACCTAACAACTGGCAAAAACTAGGTTGAAGCTTGCCAGTTTCTTTTCTTGAAAAGAAGATTTTTAAAAGAAAAATCCCTATTTACTTTCCTTCACATAACAGTTTTTATAAACACTGCTTCAGATGCATCCTTGTTGTAAAAGAATGCTAAGTTTCTATTGTGATATACTATTATGATGGAAACTCTTGTTAAAGATATACAGAAAAATGTTGAAAAATTATGAACAATATAAATCACTCATACATTCTCCTTCATTTAATAAGGATGGCATTACAGTTGTCTGTCCTATAAAGCAACTATAGCTAAAGAGACTAAAATGTCATGTTTCTGTTCACTTTGATTATTGCCTTAATATTTTACTAGTCAAATAGCCTAATTGTATAATCTAAAAATATTGAATTTAGGTGGTACTGAATTTTAATTATTTTTAAAAACTTATTTGTCAACTATAATTACTTTTTATTAAGCCTAAAGCTAAGTTTTTTATAATACTAAAGACCATGAGTTCTAGTCCCATGTTAGCCATAAAAGCCAACTGGTGATTGGGCCAGTCACTTTCTCTCAGCCCAACTCAACTTACAGAGTTGTTAAGGGGAAGCATAACAGGGATAGAAGATGACTGGATATGTTCACCACTTTGAATTATTTGTAAAACAATTAAAAAGCAGTATATTACAAAATAAAATAAACTAACAATCCTTCTGAGGCATTTGTGGGTGACAGGGCTTACTATTAGTAAAAAGTTGCTTAATGTCTTGCCTCAGTCAAGGGCCTTCCCCTTTCTCAAAGGTGATCAGTTAATTGCTGAGACACTATTATTATGAAGAAATTTAAAATTGCATCTCTACCTTCGTTCCTACATCTACTTGGGTTTTTGAGGAAATCACTAGAGAAATGAATAGAATATGAAATTAAAAATTAAAAAAGGACATGGAATGTTATTTGATCATTATTTGATCTGTCATCTGGAAATAATAACAAACAACCACATTGAATGACTCAGTTTTCTTAGTGTTTAAAGCAATAAAATGGATTGAAGATCAGTTCTAAGCTTCTGATGAACTGGTGAATAGAAATCAGCGTAATATGAAACTGCCCTAAATGTTTAGTTTGTTGGCTCAACCCAGAAAATCACTATTAAATAATGGTTGAACCATGACTTAGCTTGATGTGTGAAAAATGTCACCAATAAATAGGAATTTTGTGTGTGTGTGCGTGTGTGTGTGTGATTGAGTGATTGAGTGAGTGAGTGAGTGAGTGAGTGAGTGAGTGAGTGAGTGAGTCTGGGAGAGGGAATAAGATAGTGGAATTTCTTTGCAGTAGAGTTCAGTTGATTCATAAGCTGCCCCCAGCTTACATATTTGTAAGTAAAGTCAAACATGAGAAAATGTTCTACTTTTTATGATTTCTTTCTCTACAGATAAGTTGATTACATTATATAGAGAAGGGGAAGAAGCACAATAACTCAAACTTATTTTGCTGAATTGGATCACTGGAATTATCTAGCCCAGTGCTGTCTTTTGTATTGTCAGCAATTTTCTATACTGCAGGCTGTAGGGTTTCCTAACCTGAGACCTTATTAACAGAGATGTTGATAACTAATCCTGAGATTACATCTGCATCATAGAGCCTTCCATTGATCTTTAGCCCTACAACTGGAGATTATGAAACCAGTTATATCTAAATAAGGAAGATATTCCCCACTAATAAAAGCAGTAGTTTATTTTATCACAAATGGATGAGCAGCATTTAAATTTTTCAAAAACTTTCCCACAAATTCACCACATTTTTTGTGTTTTTTTAATATTACAAAGACTAGTTTATGTAGGGCTTAAAAACCTAAAGTTAAGAGCATGACCTTGAAGGGCAAGCATGCAACTTAAATAAATGGTAATTTATTGCTTCTTCAACAGGGCAAACATTTTTTTACTGTGTCCTCCAAATTACATCATTTTGTTTATTGTATGGTGGCAGTTTATTCTAAATGAAATTAAAAGGAAAGAAAATTGAAAGAGTCCAAGAGGCAACAATGAATAAAAAAATGTAGAAATGTGGGGAAGGGTTGCAGGGTAGATTATTATTATTTTCACATTTATTCCTTCTTTGATTTATTAGCAACATACAATTTCCATAGTTCTAGTTCCAAAGATGTTGAGCAAATCACATTTCAAACACTTCATCTATTATGCTTCTCCTGTTGCCAAATTAAAATGTCTTAAACTCATCAAGTAGAAAATTAAAGGGGAATGAGGAGATGGCAGGAAAAGCTGGGATATTGGTTCCACTGCCTTTATCACGGCAAAAAGCTAAAAATCTTTGTCCCACAATGAACATTTTACTAATGCCAACAAAAACCCATCTTTTCTAATAATAATGGCAGGAAGGAAAGAAAACAAAACATTGTTGGGGGAGAAAAAAAAAACATTTTAAAAAAATTAGCAGATAGTATAGCAGACAAGTCATGATCCTTGGATTTCCAGCATTCGGTGGCAATGTCACAAGATCGTCAGGATATTGTGAAAACGTTTGTCAGCCTTCAGCTGAGTGAACTCTTCAATATCAGCTTCCACAATAAAATATTCACCTTTTGTGTCTTTGGTTTCTTCTTCCTGGAATCGGAAGTAGAGGTTCCGGGTTGTGTTCACCATGCTTTTAAGAGGCTGGTGCATGATGCTGTATTTGCTAGCAACAGCTTTGTTGATCTCTGCGATGACCGTATTCACTTGGCTGCAGGTCAGACAGCCTTTCATGTATGAGGGAATGCTCTCAAACTCCTCGTTCATTACGAAGGGTGCTTCTCTGATGCACTTGGAGATTTTGGTTGACTTTTTTTCAGGCTTATTCTCCTCAGCTTTGCACGGTTCCTTCTCCTTTAGAGTTCCACCTATCAAACTGACTTGCGCAGCTTGAGGAAGGTAGACTGGCACATTTTCTTCAAGATGCTGGGCTTCCAGGTAGTCTCTCTCCACCGACTCTTGCAGATCCTTGAGTTGTTTCTGCAGTCTCTTCTGATGACAATATTCCTCTTCCAATTTATTGAGCAGGCTATTTAAGAGAAACATTTCATGGACTACCTTACTTAGCACTGTCTTCAAAGATGGATCTTTGTCTATTTTTCTCAACTGAAGTGACCTTTTGATATTTGAGATCTTGGAATTGAGATGAATGCATAAGTCATTTAAGTTTGAAGAGATTGTATCCCATTTTCTTGTGTCAGCATTACCGGGAGACTCAAATGCCGCTTTCTCCTCTTCCCTATCCAGAATCACACAAAACCAAAAACTTCCTTCCAGCAGCGACTCGCTCACATTCAAACAACTCGCCCAAGTGGTTGAGCATCACAAATCACGCGAGAACTCTGCAGGGCAGATTTTGATATACCCACAGGTGATTGAGAGATGTATACATGAGAGAATGAATCTTTACCATATATCAGTTGATTTGGAGAAAGTTTACAGTCAAGCTTAATAAGCTTCGGTTCTGCATAAATATAAAGTTGAAGGTTGGTTCTCCTCAAATGCTTCATGATAAGCCAAGAAGCCAGAAGAATAAATGGAATGTCTAATAAACAGTTTGCCAGTGAGCAGTGAGTGATAAATATGCGTCTTCTTCATTCTTTAATATGTTAATAATATATAAAACTGACTGATGAAGCAGACCAATCAGAATAGAACCAGCATCATTCTCTAACATCATTCTCTAACTAATAATCAACTGATTTTTCTCCAAAAAGCTTCTAATCAACAATCAATTAGAAATACTGTAAGGCGATCTCCGTATTTGAACCACTGCACTAAGGAAGCTGTGCTGTATCCTAAGCTAAAATAACCTAATTTCTATTTTGTATTGATTATCTTTTTAAGAGTTTTTACTTTTTTAAAATAAACACACACATACAAAACATAAAAACATAAAACCATCTTCCATTTTATATACATACAGTGTGTCAGTTGGTTACAAATCTTTTGTGCTATCCTTTTGTAATCATTACTCATAGTTTATATCAATTTTCACATTGTCAAACTAATGTATACTTATATATTTATCAGTTATTAATCATCCATGACTAAACTATTTATTCCATCATTTTATACAAGATATTCCAAATTTTATCTTAAAATTTATATTATACTTTCAACCAATGGTTATATATGTCTATATTATTTTTGTATTGATTATCTTAAGCCTGGAAAACCTCAATAATGTATGCAGGAACACTTGTTGTAACATTAAAGCTGCATTGGTTTGGGATGTTAATTGGGTATATTATGCAGGTGAACTAGGAATGTAATAAGTTCAAATGAAAAAAAAATTGTTCTGACTGGACACTAAGTGTTTGAATGAATTTTAAAGTCTTCCAAATTGTCTGTTTGGAGTTTAATAAGTTACTCAGTGCCTTTAAGGAGATGACACCAACGCTAGAAAGCTTTCTTGGTGGCCGAAAGATCCTCATTAAAACATTATTATTCCCAACTAGAGCAGTTATTCAGAAAAAAAAAATGCATGAATTGGTTTGGGATGTTAATGTGGGTATATATGTGGTATTTTATGTTGTCTCCAAACCCCAAAATGAATTGTAAACAGGCTGTTTCAAGGTGAAATCCAAAGCAAGAGTTTATAATAAAGAGACAGCTGAGATCTGGATAATAGGTTAAGAAGTGAATCTATCTATCTATCTATCTATCTGTCTGTCTGTCTGTCTGTCTGTCTGTCTGTCTGTCTGTCTGTCTATCTATCCATCCACTCACCCATCCATCCATCCATTCATCCATCAATCTATATAGTTAACCAACTCACTTCATGACTCTGAGCAGTTCATATAATCAGAACAATAATACAATAAAACAAACAATAACCAAATATTCAATAAAACAATGCTATTAAAACCATAAAACATAATAAGCAGGCAAGTGCTCCAAACATAACCTGATCCTGAAACATAACGGCAAAGCCAGGCAAGCAAGGTTTAGAGCCAAACTCGTTTTATGGAAAGTGTGATGCCCCAAAGGGCAAGCTCCATGCAGAAAAGGCTCTTCTCCAGGTCCAATCATGTGGGGCTTCTTAACAGAGAGGACTGTGACATAGTTCTTCTGTTGGACCTGATGTCACAGATGGATGTAATAAGAAAGAGGCTAAATAACCTCAAATAACTCAGTCCCATGACAGGTAGGGCTTTATAGGTTACTTTAGCATCTTGAATTATGCTCGGAAGTACAGTGGCAACAAATACAAAGGTATTTTGGGTATTGTTTAAGAAGTACACTTGTGTTTTGAAGTGTTTTTTCTCTAAGTGTATCACCAAGGGCACCAAGTGTATCTTCCAGGTGTTCTTCAAGGCCAGTCCCATGTACTGTATTTGTGGACTTTGTTACAATAATTCATTTGGGATGTAACAAGGGCCTGCAGAGAAATACAATTTCTCTGGTCGAGGCTTTTCAAGGGGTAGGATCTACAGCGAATCATCTAGATCAGCAATGAATCAACAAATCATCTAAATGGACAATAAAAATATTACACGCAAGTAAGAGAAAATATGATGGATACCTGTTTGAAAGCCAAAAGGACTATTAACCAAAGCAAAGCTCATTACTATATACAAAAGCTTCCCCTAACAAGGCCAATTAACTATTGATGAACTTTTTTTTTCAAGTGGAGCACTTTATAGGGCTTACTTGTGCCTCTTCCGTAATTACTTCAAACATTCGGAATACCTGGAAGAGGATAGAGATCAGTGGTGGGATTCATTTTTTTTTGCTACCAGTTCTGTGGGTGTAGCTTGGTGGGCATGGCATGTCTTGGTGAGCGTGGCTTGGTGGATGTGGCAGGGAAAGGATACTGTAAAATTTCCATTCCCACCCCACTCCATGGGAAGGATGCTGTAAAATCTTTATTCTCTTCCCACTCCTGGGAAAAGGTTAATGCAAAATCCCATTCCCTCCCCACCCCACTAACCTGCTTCCCAGCTCCATTCTCCTGTTTAGGGCAACAAAAGAAGACCCAGCCAATCAACTGGGACTCAGGAGGCAGAGAATACATGGGGATGGAGCTAGTCAGAGGTGACAATTGCTGGTTCTCCAAACTACTCAAAATTTCTGCTACCGGTTCTCCAGAACTGGTCACAACCTGCTGAATACCACCTCTGGTAGAGATCCTCAACTGATACAAAATTCAGCAGCCAGAAATCATGAAGGACGTCCTTCTTAATAAAAGAGGAAGGAAATCTGGTGGCAGATGATGAGTGTTCAGGAGTATTTAACTGTCATCAAGCACCCTGGGAAAGTTTGGAAAAATAAAGTACTATTGCATTTGAAAGTAAATTCCTGTCCATTAATCTATTCTGTTTCCCACACCAACCCTTAGAAAAGCAGTGAAGTCTTTCTTTATTTCAGTTGCAACAGGAACCTTTGGCGCTGTTCATCCCTCGACATTCAAAGGAGGTTCTGTCTCTTCCAATCCTGCATAATCCTTCTGCCTGGCAATCTGTCAGTATTTGAAGCACTGGTGTGAAGCCACCTGAGTAGATTCAGAAGTCCAGACACATTTGGAAATGTGATCCAAATGGTACCTGGAAACGTTGAAACTCAAAAGGGCAGAAGGTTGTTGATATTTATGTCACAAGTTCTGTGAGAATGCTATGGAGGCAATGAAATAAGAAATAAACCTTTCAGGGGATGGGATGAATTGAACTCATAAGGAGAGTTGGTATCCAATCCAGTATATTGTCCTGGGTCTAAATTATCACACTACTGAATTGAATATCAGCCATTCACTCCAAGAGAGGGTGGTATCTACAAATTTAGACAGTTATGTATATATAGATTTTTCTGTATTCTGCACAGTAGTGGATTTGTAAGTTGTGCAGATGCAGATAGATAAACTCAACAAGACATCCATAACAAAGTACATTTATTGATTCATCAGGTATCCTCATAACTTACATTTGTGATGAAGTTCTTCTTTAATGACCAATCCTTTGCATATCTGCCTTGTAGGTAAAAGATGGTTATCTCCTAACCCATCTCATAGCAATAGAAAGCAGCTGCCATGAGTTAGGAAATTCAGGCAAAAGTGAGGAAAACTCCCCCAACCCATCGAGGGTCAAATTAGTGACCAATCGGGATTATAGATTACAGATTTCCCAGGATACCTTTAACTACATTTACCATGATGCATTCCCTTAAGGGGACAGCTCATAATTCCAAGGAAACTATCCAATTCCCATAGACTGGCTAGGACAGCACATAGATGTTATACAGATAAATGCCACCAATATTCTTCTTTTTGGTATAGTATGGGGCAAAAAGGGTGCATTATATCTACAATAAATAGACATGAAGAAGATTTATGAAAAAAAGGAAGAGTAAATGAGCATCCATAAAAATGAAATGAATCTACCTTCTTAAAATAATAAATTTAATAAAAGCTTTTGAGAATCTTTAAAACTACAACTCTTAGTTGGGAGAGAGAGAAAAAATTCCAATGCTGGCAATTAAAATGCAAGTCAAATCTGCACGTATTATCAAATTTAAAAGACAGGAATTAATTAAGTTCTAGGCATAGGAATCCAGCATGTTTAATGATAAGCCAGGAAAGAATTACTTAATCAAATGCCAGACTGACATTGGTGTTATTGATCCTTTTGTGTGGCTGCCTTATTGAACCTCAGTTTTAAGGAGAGGAATTGGAAGCTCAGAAAAATAGCTGAAGTGTTGCTGAAAGGATGATTTGCATAGTGGTAAACATCAGATTGTGGTGGCTTTAAGGTTTAATGTCATAAAATCATTTTTTCCCTCAACAGCTGCTGGCTATCCTTGTTCACTTTTCAGCTCTGTCAGGTCTCTTCTGTAACTTTGCCCTTTTTCCTTATACGGAAGCTCAGTGATGAGGTATTCATGTTTCTTTTGCCTTGTTCTCTAAATTACATTATGATGCTCTTTTTTTCTTCTTCTTCACATTCATTTTATTCCTTTGGTTTCAAACCAGGTCTCTACAACTTCTGGCTAGAGCAAGGGGAGGTGAGAATTTTGTTCAACTCATGTGTGAATAACAATATGCCAGATGTTACATTTCTTGAACCAACAACTGCAATGTAGCAATTTATCACATTGGGATTTACAACAGATATTCAGGCAGATAAGATTAAAATATCATTTATTTTATTATAATAGAAACATCTATTCTCCCTAGATTCTTTGTAACTATTTTTTCAATATCATTTTTTGCATAGATTTTTTCCCCCTCTGGCCTGTGTTGCAAGGTTACACATTAAGGCAAAGCTGGAATATATCACCATCTCTGATAGAAAGTTACACCTGTATAACTTCAAACAGATTGAATCCATACCTCATATCTTATTAAAATGTCCACTGTATTCAGGCGGCAAGGAATTTTAATTTGTCTCATGTTGAACTTATTTCCCTCCCAATTTTGACTGACTTGATTTTATGTCATTTTATGCATATTTTAATTCTTATGTATGTTTTAATGCGAGTTGATCTAATCTTTGACTACAGAGCAACAAAATGAATAAAAAAATGATGTACAGGTTTTATTTAGAACTGCACACACACTATATATCAGCTTTGTGTGAACATGGAGTAACAGGGTTGGAAGAGACATTGGAGGTCTTCTAGTCCAACCCGCTGCTCAATCAGGAACCCTATACTCAGACAAATGGCTGTCCACTCTCTTCTTAAAAACCTCCAGTGATGGAGCACCCACAAGTTCTGAAGGCAAGAGAGAGAGAGAGAAAAGATCAGCATGGCTCCTAAGGAAGGATAGCAAAGTTCAGTGAAAGATGTCAGAATAGAGAAAGCTTGTAGCTTTGCCTTCTCCTGTTCATAACAGTAAATATTTAGACATTTTCAATCCTAGTCTAGCATCCATCTAGTTATTTTTTTATCAAGAGAAATAAATCTGCTCTATTTGTGCAGAATCTGATAATAAGATTTCATCCAAGAGTACATTGTGGCTTGTTTAGCCTTTAGCCAATATTCAACATCATAAAAGTTGAGTTGACTGATATAAAAGCATTCCCTTAGCACAAAAACTTTTAGCTTGCTTTATTAAAGGAATCAAGAGTTGAAAAATGAATGGGGCTCCAATCAATTTTACCTTTCCCAATCTTAAGAGAGATTTAATAGGCTGAGAATTTAATAAGAAGGCAACATTTATTGGCTGTCTACTTATGAATGTCAGTGAGCCCAAACAACAGTTCCTGAGTGGATATTTGAAACATGGATGCCACAGAAAGCAGGATAAATCCTCCAAAGTCCCAATAAAAACAACTATCCTGAATTGACCTTTAAATTGACATCTATGGGTGGATCTAATCAGTTGATAGATTGTGACCAATTGGATGTTACAATTCAGGATTTTCAGTTATGGAAAAAAAAATCCCCCTGCTATTAGAAACAGCCAGATCATGCTATTCTTATTTGCATTGGGAAGGAAGCTCCTATACTTTGTTTTCAACTATTCATTAAACATGAATATGGGTTTATATTATAATCCTTATATATTTATTCAGAAATCTCCCAAGTGAATTCAATATTCCTTACCAGCTGGTGAGTTCAGACCATAATAATATAATTAGTTTGGCTAAGAAAGAAAGAGAAATGATGAAATGTTCATACAGCATGCCAACTTTAAAAATGGGATATGATTAAAAAAACAAACAAAGTGAAAGGTATAAAATCAAATGTATGTAGGCCAACACCTTTGCAACTCAACCACAACAAACCAAAAAGCTAAACCAAAAGCTATAGAAACATGAAAGAGAATAAGCTCAATAAAGCAGAAACAGATGGCTGTTGTATGTTAGTAGCTGTTTTCATTTCTTTTGTCTTGTACAATGCAGTTAACAACTCAAAACATGTGTTGAACCAATGTGTATACAGAAATATACTGTATACGATGAATGTATGGGGATAAATGTATACAACATTGTAAGTAGTCGGCTAGTCTCATTTAATCATACCAGTCAGTATTTTCTAGCAGTTAGTTGAAATTGAAAACCTAGTGTCAATCAAGTAGAGAGCAGGCTGTAACTATGCTTTTCCTAAGAAATTAGGATCGAACAACATAATCAACAAATTTAAACTTTCTCTGATTTTGATTAGTTCTCTACTTTCTTGTTAGAACTACTGTATGAAAGAAGGATATAAAAATCAACTTAAAACATAAGTGTAACATGTGTAAGGACAATGTCAGTCTTTACTCACTTCCATTCCATCATAAATATTGATCTGGATGTATTTTTTTCTGCCACAGTTTGAATTTTTTTTTCTTCGTATGTCACCTTGAGTGCTATCATCCACTGTGACTTGAAATGGACTTCACTTACAGGTTAGCCCCTAGAGTTCATTAAGCTATTTTGTATCCTTCAGTTGAGGCAATAGTTGCCTCAACTAAAGGTCCATTTATACCTTTCATATTAAAATAGCACAATGGTTATGAATTTCACCTAGTATGTAAGGGTTCCATGACATTTTTTCACTAATTTTTGACTTCTGGTATTTTCAAAAAAGTGTAGGATTCTGCCAGGATTGCAACATTTCATTGTTTTTATAACTGGAGGTAAATATGAATGAAAAGACATACTAAAGGATTTATGAATGGAAGTACATGCTAACTTGCAGTCCAGATGTTTATCTTGCATGGCATTACTAATGTGTCTCAGTTTGGGTATATATATATATATATATATACTGATATATATATGTTTTCTGAGGTTCTGATATATATATATATATATATATATTTGTAAACCAACTTAGACTTCAGCTGCTAAGAGCACAGGGCAGAAACAGCTTAAATGGATGCAGTGCTGATATGCCTTACATATGAAAACAGTAATTAAAATGTGTTTTAAAAACTATGTTGAAGATGTTTCAAGATATTTGTCAAAGAAGCACAAACATAAATACACACACGTATGTGGGATGCTATTGGATGGCATTAGCAAATGTTTTGTCTTCTGCACAATATCTTATCTTAATTTTTATTTTCTACTTTAAGTGATGAATATCATTGCATTTTGACATAACTAAATGATCTGTGTGGGTATATTACATTATTTATGCACTGGCCATCCATTTTGCACAGATACGGATAACAGCATGTTAAATTAAGATGGAGATTAATCATAAAGGTAATTAAAATATATTTGTTACTCTCATAAAGCTGTCACAGAGAAAGGGAATTTGTTTCTGCAATTCCTAATTGCAGGCTATACAGACCAACTATTTCTGTATGTAACTCTCATTAATTATTCACTAGGCAATCTGTTGCTTCAAACTAGAATTTCACTGATGTTTCTTTTATTTGCAATTTGATTTCAAATACACTCCTGCTCAAGCTATTTCTTTCCCATGAGAAAAGAGGAAAGGCAAAATACACACATACAGTAGGATGCTTTTTTAAGGGGAACGGGGACGCTTTGCTTTATGTTTTAATAACGGGCCCATGTGGGGCATGAAATATTCCATTTTAAATATCTGGAATGTTACAGCTTATCAAATAGCTTTAGGAGCCAACTGGCCTAGGCAGGAATTTTGAAAAGGTCTGCAAAGCATTCATTAGTTACTTTGCTAATATTCTATTTTAATTGTGGAGTACAAGAATTGGTCCTTGTGGGATTTCTCTCTCTATTTTTGCCTCAGGTGCCAGAAGAACTTGGCTGGATGTACATCATGACTTAGGTGGGTGTGACATTTATCGAGAACACAAAATTCAGTACTCGTACTTTTATACTTCCTTACTACTGTCAGGGGAAAGCCTGCTGTCCATACCATATCTCCCTAATTGCTGCATAGTGACAGTTTTCCTATTGTGCTTACTGTCCGGGAAAGTAGCAAGTGGTGCCTGCTCGGGTTTTTTTTTTTTTTTAATACTCCAGCTAAAATTATCTGTCTATTCATTTCATCAGTTTCTTTTCATTCTTTACGTTCATAAACTGCTTAGTGTTTACATAAAGAGAGCAAGTCAAATTGAAAGCAAGAGATCATGCACATTTGCTTTTGGGCTTCAGGCAGGGAAATCATTTAAGCGCTAGCATTAGCACTTAGACTTATATACTGCTTCACAGTTCTTTACAGCCCTCTTTAAGAGGTCTACAGAGTCAGTATATTGCCCCCCAACAAGCTCATTTTACCAACCTTGGGAGGATGGAAGGCTGCATCAGCCTTGAGCCAGTGAGACCAAAACTGCCAAACTGCTGGCAGTCTGCCATCAGCAGATTAAGCCTGCAATACGGCATTCTAACCATTGCACCAGTGCGGCATAAATATTTTCTAAAAAATCTTTTCATCATTCCTTCTTCAGTTCCTCATCTCCACCGTCCAATTTCTTAGTCTCACATATGTAGTTACCAATCTTAGCCACAGTTTTCAGTTGGATAAGGATTTATTTCTAATTTAAAGATGATGCCAGATATGCCTAGAGCCAGGGTCAAAATGCTTAATATTTTTGCCCTTCCTAAATTAGCATGTTAAAATGGTATTTCTTTCTAGTTAAGATGGATACAGCGTCAAACTTTATGTAGAAAAAAAAGTAGGATAATTATCCTATAGTTCTGTAGTATAAGACCCTGAACAATTGTTTGAAGTGTTAAGAAGGGAATTTGCAACTGAGAGATCTCGAAGGATCTCTCAGTTCAAGTGCAGGAATTTGCAGATGATACAAGAGTCATTGGTCTCATTCAAGATGGTGATGAACCTGCATACAGATGAGAAGTTGAATAATTGGCCCTGTCATGCAGCCATAACAACCTGGATATGAATACACTCAGAATTGTAGAGATGATAGCAATAGCACTTAGACTTATATACTACTTTATAGTGTTTTACAGGCCTCTCAAAGCGGTTTACAGAGTCAGCATATTGCCCCCAACAATTTGGGTCCTCATTTTACCCACCTCGGAAGGATGGAAGGCTGAGTCAACCTTAAGCCTGGTGGGATTTGATCTGCCAAATTGCAGTAGAAGTAGCTTGCAGTACTGCACTCTAACCACTGCACCACGGAGGCTCCTCAATGATACAATGATAGATTTTAGAAGGAAACCTCCTATTCTACCACCTCTTATAATATTAGACAACACAGTTTTAACAATTGAATTCTATACTCTCCCAGGACTTAAAATGAATGCCTAACATTAGAACCATCATCAAAAAGAATATTCTTCCTCCATGAATTCAGAAAGTTTCGACTGCCCCAGGAGCTGTTGATACAGCTCTAGAAGGGAATTATTGAGTCTGTCATTTGTACTTCTATAAGTGTCTGATTTGGTATACAACCAAACAGGATGTCAACTCGTAAAGCATTCCTGGCTTGCTCTCGAGTTGCCATAAGAAGTGGGGGGGGGGGAGATCTGATGGAGCAGCTCATTGCTATGACCAGAAGCACATTCCACGCAAACTTTTCTCCAGATTGTGTCTCAAGTTACCAAGCTCAGCTGGAGAGGCATGTTTTCCGCAGCCCATGAAAGTTGGAGAATGAGATTTATGACACACCCTGGGGGGAGGAAGGAAACAGGGTCATAGGTGAGCAGTAAATTACATAGGGCAGAACTGACTGCACTTGGGAAAAGTGCCGACATGTTGCTCCTAATAAATAATTGGATATCTTTTGAAACTTGGCTCGAGGCTCAAGAATTAATTAGAGCATCCATTGAAACCTTGACACAGGACAGGTACAGACTTTAACGGGTAGTAAGAACTGGAGAAAAAACAACTGCAATCAGCCTGTCTTCCATTGAGACCTATATACTGCATGGGTCAGAAAGAGGACTGAGAAATTATCTACAAACGCTTCACATCCTGAACATAAACTATTTCAACTCTTCCCCTCAGATGCCACTATAGGGCATTGCATGCCAAACAACTAGACACAAAAGCAATGTTTCCCTTGTACCACCACTCTGCTGAATATTTAATTACTACAGTACTGCCTTACATCTAAGGATATATACCCATGTAGATATGCTGCATCACTATCATGCTTCTCATCTTTTCTACTATCTTCTTATGTATCTTATGATTAGATTACTTTGTTGATTGTATGTACACTGACAGCTTATGCACTGGGGGCAAATTCCTTGTGTGTCCAACATGCTTGGCCAATAAAGTATTCTGTTCTGTTCCGTTCTGTTCTGTTCTGCTCTGTTCTGTTCTTCTCTGCTCTGCTCTGCTCTGCTCTGCTTTACTTTACTCTATTCTATTTAGTTCTGATCTATTCTATTTTATTCAGTTCTCTTCTCTTCCCCTCCCCTCCCTTCCCTTTCCTTCCCTTCCCTCCCATCCCATCCCATCCTATTCCATTTCTGGATTTCTGGATTTATTACTCTAAGAGCAGGTCAGTAATAGGAATGATTATATAAAGAGATGGTGAACTTTGCTTTGGTGCAAGGATGAACAACTAATTTTCACTTGGCCACTGCCATTCTTCTACTGACACTGCTTGATGGTCCATCTCCTACTGATGCCACACCCCAGATGCTGCCAATGCCCCAACCCCACCCCTGATACTCTCAAAGCTGTGCTCCTGACACTAATGCTACCAACACTACAGGCTGGATTGAGATCACCCATTGGCCAGATGTGGGTCATGAGATGTAAAATGCCCAGGTCTGCTTCAGTGGATGTATTCAAGTAGGCAGCTAGAAGGACATTATCTTTTGGATATATTCACTGGAAGAAGGGGATTTGATTTGATGGTTCTTTCCAATTCTGCAATTCTCTGAATCAATATTTGAATTGGAAAAGGGAAAATAAACACTGATGAGGGTGATTATATTTTAATTACCCTGACCAATAATCACTTTCTGTAAGAATTCTCAGCATTCATAGATTATCTCATTTGAACAACTCTGACTTTTTCAATAATACTGAATTCTTAGGTTGCAGGAATTCCAGACTATTGCAGACTATTCAGTCATAATTCAGTCTCTTGCTGATCCCATCTTTTCCAATGGGATCTCTATGACACTGTCTTTTATGGGTTTCTTCAATCACTTATCTGGTTGGCAGAGGTTCATTGATCAGCCTGGAATGAAATCATAACACATAGGCAAAAAGACTTCTAGTGCAGCTTATACAATACCGCCCTTCCAACAGCTATGCTGATCAGCTTATTAGCAGAACACAACTTTCAGCCAATGAAGTTGTAATGAGAGTTTGGGAAAACAGTTTTGGGATAATAGATTGACATTCTCGATGTTGCCAGTGAGTGCAATAGTGACTGTTGCAGTTTGGCCAGTATTGGCAATCAATTATGGTAATGGTGATCTGGGTATGCACAGCATCTGTGCTAGAGGTTTTCAAACTTCCAAGTCTTAGCATTGAGAATGGGAGCAGGTTGGTGGTCCTGGATGAGAATTGACCTGCATCCTGCAGCTGCTATGTAACTGATCTCATAGGAGAGTAAGTATTTTAATATTTTGTGGGGAGGGGAACATCTTCATTCCATGCTGAGATTGAAAGGAACCAGAGTGTGGGCTAGGTGTTTTGTTTATGGTTTATGAAAGTTTATGATTTTTTTTTCCAAATCTGAAGAAATAGGGGAACAATTGGATTAGGTTAATGTAGATTATTATTGTTTATGTTAGATGGTTTTGGGGAAAAGGTGTTAGCATCAGGCCAGGTCCTCTTTCCCTTTTCATGGTGAGTATAGAACATATAGGTGATGGCCTAGAAGGGTAGAAGGAAGACTCACTGCCAGGGCAGTGGGCCAAGAAATTAATTTAAGAAAACATCTCAACTTCTCCCTTGGTAACAAAAAGTGAGAAAGGAGGAAAGCACATTCAGATTTGCAAAATATTACTGTTATGTTCTGAGAACCCTAGGAGTTCTCACTCAGGTCCATTCACTTTGCGGGGGTGTTCTTCCCCTTCACTCATTGGTTGGTTCTCCCCAGCAGCCAGCTATAAAAGCAGGCTGCGGGGTCCAACCGGTTGCTGATCGCTGCGAGCCAGTTCCCGGCTTGGCAAGCACGGTCAGCCCTTTATTGTTATAATAAAGTATTGTTGCACTCATGCTCTGGTTCAGCCTCTCTTTTCCCAAACTTAACACTGGCGACGAAGGTGGGATGGCTACCAGAAGCACCATGCAACCGCTGAGTCACTAGCCGCCGATCCGCAGCCAGAGAGAGAGCGATCGGCCGGCGATAAGAGCAAACGCTGATCCGCAGCCAGATAGAGTGGTCAGCAAGCAAAAAGAGCGAATGCTGATCCGCTGACAGAGAAAGCGGTCAGCAAGCACTAAGAAGCGAACACTGATCCGCAGCCAGAGAGAGCGGTCAGAATCGAAAGTTAGAAGCGTCTGTAGCCGCTTGTTAGCCCAGCTACAGGGAAAGTGAAGCGCTGAGAGCCGCAGCCACTCGTTTGTTTAGGCGCGAAATTCAAACGGCTGTCATTTGAATTTCAAACCTAAAAGGTACAGCGCGGTGCTGTAGTCAAGTCACTGACGCACACACAGGCGCGATTTCAAACGCTGCCAACGGCTGATAGCCAAACCGTGTGCTAGCCCAGAGAGAGAGAGAGGATTGCGAAAAGCCTCTCCAGAGCTGAAATCACTTGCCTACCACAGGCACTAGAACCTTTTGCCGCTGCCCCAGAGAGATTTTGTCCACAGGTTGTTCCACCGGTCCCATCACCATGAATTCCAATCCAGTCTTCCCAGCGTTCAAACCGGATGAGGAGAAGTGGGAATCATACAAGAACCGCTTCAACCATTATATTGATGCAATCGGGCTGGCTGATGCTGGGGAGCATCGGAAAAAATCGTATTTCCTGATCTACTGTGGAGCCATCGTTTTCGATACTGCCACAGCCCTCGTGGCTCCACGTGAGTTGAAAAACGTTCCTTGGTCTGAACTACTTGAAATCCTCACTAACCACTATTCTCCCAGGCCCTCACAGATTGCCAGGAGATTCACTTTCCGTATGAGGAAGCAATCGGACAAGGAAACCATCAATCAGTATATGGCCGCCCTCAGAACAGCAGCACTGCATTGTGGGTTTGGAACCTACCTGGAGGACATGCTCCTCGATCAACTAGTCTGCGGGGTCAAGGACCTCCACCTTCAGAGGCGCCTTCTCGCTAAAAAGGACCTCAACCTAGCACAAGCCGTCGAGGAGGCCTTGGCAGCAGAATTGGCAGCGCACTCAGCCACCGAAATCCATGGCCCGACTGCAAAGCTAACGACAGTTCCAGTCCACTCCAAGGAGGTGGTAGCAGAGGAAGCCCCTAGTGATGAAAACGATGTCCACCGCCTCTCCAATGCCAGATGGCCGCAGGTAGGAGCCAAACAAGAAAACATCGGTCCGCCCAAGCACATCACCCTGTGCCTAGCCTGTGGTGGATCTCATCTGAGAGCCACCTGCAAGTTCAAAGGAGCCACCTGCAATAACTGCCATAAGAGGGGGCACATCGCGAGAGTCTGCCAAGCCCCTCAAAACTCAGCACAAAGGCACCCCCCCTTCTCACACTCTGGACCGCAGAGGCAAGTATTGAACTGTCGCACTCACCACCATGCCAAGCACACTTGTCACACTGTTAGTAAAATCTCTCTCTCCGTTTACTTAGAAGGTAAACCGTGCCGCATGGAGGTTGACACAGGGTCAGCGCTCTCAATTATCTTGTGGAACACCCTCAAGAGGCTCCAGCCCAGCCTATCAACTAGCCGGCTCCAGAAGTGCCAGTTTAGCCTGAAGGACTACCAGGGGAGGACCATTCCTGTAATCGGCAGAGGCAAGTTCCTTGTCAATTTTAAAGCTTTTAAAGGTCACCTACCTCTAGTGGTAGTTAACGGCAATCTCCCTACTTTATTGGGGCTCGATTGGTTTCCCCATCTCGGCCTAGGGCTAACAGGAGTCCATGCTGTCTCAACCTCTGACACTGACTCCTTATTCGCTGATTACTCAGATGTATTCAGCGATGAGCTGGGGTGTTATAACGGTACCCCTATCTCATTCTCAGTCGACCCCCAAGCAGTCCCAATCAGACTAAAACCGCGGAGGGTCCCATTCGCTATTCGGCCAAAACTAGATGCAGAATTGGATAAACTGTTAAAACAAGGGGTCATTGAGCCAACAGATTTCGCCAAATGGGAGACGCCCATTGTCACACCCCTAAAAAAAGACAGTAGCCTGAGAATTTGCTCGGACTACAAGACCACAATCAATAAGTTTCTACAAGTCAGCGCTTACCCAGTGCCCGTCATTCAGCATTTATTACACACTTTTGAACCCGGCAGCATTTTTGCCAAATTGGACATGTCTCAAGCGTATCAACAGTTCCCTGTTGACAACCAAACAGCGGAACTCCAGACCATTGTCACTCACAGGGGTGCTTTCCGATGCAAGCGTCTCCAATTTGGCGTAAGTGTTGCCCCAGGTATTTTTCAATCCCTCATGGAGCGGATTTTGCAGGGCCTCCCTGGTGTAGTACCCTACTTCGACGACATCTTAGTCTCGGCCAGGGACAGACCCCAACTCTTCCAGAGAGTCAGAGCAGTGTTAGAGAGGTTCAGACAGCATGGCCTCAAATTGAAAAAAGAAAAATGCGCCATTGCCACTAGACAGGTGGACTTTCTGGGTTATAAAATTGACGCCTCAGGCATTCACCCCCTGGAGTCCAAGGTTAAGGCAATTCACGAGGCACCCACTCCAACCTCCAAAACTGAACTACAGGCCTTCTTGGGGCTATTGAACTTTTACGCCTCCTTCTTGCCCCATAAAGCATCAGTAGCTGAACCCCTACACAGATTACTGGATAAAAAATCACCTTGGCACTGGGGGCACAAAAAAGACGCTGCTTTTCACGCCGTCAAATCATTACTCACGTCAGAGGTGGTACTTATTCAATTCGACCCCAACCTTCCATTAGTGCTGGCAGCAGACGCATCTCCCTTTGGAATCGGGGCAGTATTAAGTCACAGGCTTCCCAATGGCGCCGAGGCTCCCATTGCTTTTTTCTCCAGGACGCTCTCTACAACAGAGCGCAATTACAGCCAGATCGATAAGGAAGCTCTAGCAGCTGTTGCAGCAGTGAAAAAATTTCACGAGTTTCTCTTTGGCCATTTTTTCGAGCTGGTCACGGACCACAAGCCCCTCCTGGGTCTACTAGCTGGGGACAAACAGACCCCTCAGGTCCTTTCTCCTAGAATGACGAGATGGACCCTCTTCCTTGCAGCCTACTCCTACAGACTCATACACCGCCCAGGTAAAACATTGTCCCACGCTGACGCTCTCAGCCACTGTCCCTTGCCGGCTCCAGCTGAAGACCCTGCTCCGGTCCACGCTATTTTTGAGGTCACCCAACTGGACCTCCCCATCACTGCCCTTGACATTGCCGCTAAAACCAAGGCAGACAAAACGCTCGCCCAGGTGCTCGACTGGGTGAGGAGGGGGTGGCCGGGTTGTAATGTTGAAAACAAATTCACACCTTTCAAGACCCGCATGCAGGAATTGTCCAGTTTGCAGGGCTGTCTACTGTGGGGCACTCGAGTGGTCATCCCGACCTCACTGCGTACCCGAGTTCTGGAGGCGTTGCACGAGGGACACCCTGGCATCATTAGAATGAAGGCATTAGCACGCAGCTACGTATGGTGGCCGGGCCTCGACGAGAACGTCGTCAGATGGGTAAGTTCCTGCAACATTTGCCAGGAATCCCGTCCTGCTCCTCCTATTGCCACCCCTACTAAATGGGAGAGCGCCAGTGCTCCGTGGTCCAGAATTCACATCGACCTGGCTGGCCCTATGCATGGGAAAATGTTCCTAGTGGTCGTGGACTCCTATTCTAAATGGATTGACGTAGCACAGCTATCCACGACCACCACACAAGCAATTACCAAAGTATTAACTCGCCTGTTTGTAACGCACGGGCTACCCGACTCCATTGTCTCCGATAATGGCCCACAGTTCGCATCAACCGAGTTCAGCCGTTTTGCTGCCAACCTGGGTATCCGCCACATTTTCACAGCCCCATTTCATCCTGCCAGTAACGGATTAGCTGAAAGGGCCGTCAGGACCACTAAAGAAGCCCTGGCGAGGTTCAGCAGGGATGATTGGCACCACAAACTCGTGCGCTTCCTGATGAGCCAGCACTCAACTCCATGTTCAGTCACCAATAAGTCCCCAGCTGAGCTCCTGATGGGCAGGCGCCTGAGGACTGTATTGGACAGACTGCACCCACAATACTGCCCTGACTCTCCCCTCGCTTCCACATCGGGGGTTAGACATTTTATCTTACAGGAGCCAGTATTCGCGAGGAACTTCGCTGGAGACCCCCTATGGATCCCGGGAGAGATCGTGGCCATCACCGGACCCAGGTCGTATCGAGTCAGGCTGGAGGACGGTCGTGTCTGGAGAAGGCACCTGGACCAGCTGCGTAGGCGTCTCAGCACCCTCGCTAGCAGAGACCCAGAATTACAAAACGAAGGGAGGCCTCAACATCAACCCCACATCCACATCCTTCCCGGCGACCAGTTTACACCGGCAGCCATTCCAGAAAGCCCGAACACAGACAGCGGCACCCAGACGGCTGACCAGTCCGATCCAGTCTACGGGAGCACGTCCCCAGTGACCAACCCTACGAGTCCCGGACCTGCCCGAACCGAGGGGCACGTTGGTGACACTTTACCAGCTCTGCCTTCCCAGGCAGACCCTGAACGGACAGACAGAGTTCCAGAACTGCGCCGTTCCGGGCGCCAGCATAAACCTCCTGCCTACCTCAAAGACTATGCGTGTTCGCATCTGGGGGGAAGGGGTGTTATGTTCTGAGAACCCTAGGAGTTCTCACTCAGGTCCATTCACTTTGTGGGGGCGTTCTTCCCCTTCACTCATTGGTTGGTTCTCCCCAGCAGCCAGCTATAAAAGCAGGCTGCGGGGTCCAACCAGTTGCTGATCGCTGCGAGCCAGTTCCCGGCTTGGCAAGCACGGTCAGCCCTTTATTGTTATAATAAGGTATTGTTGCACTCATGCTCTGGTTCAGCCTCTCTTTTCCCAAACTTAACAATTACCACTATAGCTATTACAATAAAAGTAGTGGTGTCTTATATTGCATTGATTTCTTAGTCTGGTCTACCTTGTAGAGCTGATGATGAAAGATAGGGGGAGGCAAGTTATGTTATGTTTCAGAGGTAGAATGGCAGTTAGGTAAAATGACTGGTTTCCAAGTGACAATTTTTTAACGGTTACTCAATGATGCTTTGCAATTTTTTACATATTTATTGTGTCCCTCTGTGGGTTAATATCCATGTCTTGCAATATTACTTTGCTTAAATAATTATATGACAAAATTCTCTACCCTTCAAAAAGACCTCGACTATGTATCAGAATGGTCAAACAAATGGCAACTTCAAATCTCAATAAATAAATGCTCTGTCTTACATACTGGCAAAAAAAATCAGAAAATAAAATAAAAGCTGAATAGTCAAGACCTTGCTGATGATCCAAACTCTGTCAAGGACCTTGGAGTACTCATCTCTAATGATCTAAATGCTACAGCCCACTGTAACTACATAGCCAAAAAGGTGTTATGCGTTGTTAGCCTAATCCTACATAGCTTTTTCTCTGGTAATATTACACTACTAACTAGAGCATACAAAACATTTGCTAGACCAATACTTGAATACAGCTCATCATCAGTCTGCAACCTGCATTACATATCTGATATTAATACAGTTGAGAAAATCCAGACATATTTCACAAGAAGAGTTCTCCACTTTGTCCTTTGACCATCCCGCTGCAGAGAAACCAGAAAACTAGTTGCTTACATAGGAAATATTGTCTGTTCTTTTTTGGCAGACTGCTTTTTCTGACCTCAGAAGATGTAACCTTTTGAAACTCTCCTTTGCAATTCAGGGTTCCTGATGCAAATGCTGAGATACAAGGGAACAAGGAAAATAATAATAATAATAATAATAATAATAATAATAACAACAACAACAACAACAACAACAACAACAACAACCCTTGGAGCAATACCTAAAGGGCTAGCTCTCTATTTGAAAATTCTGAATTTATCGGACTTGAATTCCCTGATTCTACAAAAAAACACCATACTTGGAACAGTTTATATCCTCCAACACTACCTTAACAGTTCCTAGATCCTTGGTTAGGACTCAAGCTGTTGAGCTATCAACCAGCCCCAAAGGCTGTGAAGATTTAACAACAGCAACAGCAACAGCAACAGCAACAACAATAACAATAACAATAACAATAGTAATAATAATAATAATAATAATAGGAGTTGCTTTCTTTCACTTTTGGAGAGCCTTTTTATCAGAGCAAGGACTAGTTGGAAGAATGACCTTTTAAATAAAGGTCACTGTTTCTGCCGTAACGAATTTAAAAAAAGAAGGTAATGGTCTGTTCTTTCTTGAAGCCAAACTAGAAATGGCCATGGAAGCAGAGAAACATAGGAATTGATGGAAGGACACAGTACTGCAGTGGGCTAAATGGAATCCTTCAGGTCACCAAATCCTTCATGTTCTTGTTCCATGCAAATCAAAAAGCAAAATATCGTTCTGATGTTCTGTTTGATCTGGCTTCAGCCTGTTTCAGATGCCTAATAACACCAAGCTGAAGGCTCTACTATGATGCTCCATAAATGCTCCATAAATGATCAGCAGGCCATCTGGGCATCAGGACAAGAGGTAGTAGCTTTCTGGTTGTAATCTTAGGAATCAAACATTTCCATGCATTCACACAATCCATAATTTTTAGTACATCTTTTAAAAAAAGAATCTGGTTCACACCTGACTTTTATGGAATTCAGCTTTAGACAATACTCAGACTTGTACAACTAAAAGTCTGGCACATTATAGGAATTTCAAAGTCTGTCTTATTTATTTTACTTTCAAGAACAACATCATTTAACCCAGCCACGCCCACGGGTGGGATTCTACTGGTTCTGTCCAGCTCTGTAGAACTGGTAGCTCTGAAGAGCAGCAGACACAGAACTGGTTCTGTGTTTGCTGCTTTTTGGCCCACCCACCCGCCTGGGCTCTTACCTGACCTTCATTTCCTGCTTTTTCAACCTCAGCTGCTTTGCATGGCACAGCTGCGGTTGAAAAATCAGGAGAATAGTGCTTTTTCAAACACTGTGCACCCGCACGCAGCGCTGCTCAGCTGTCCGGGCAGCACAGCTGACGATGCTTTACATGCGCGCGCAAACGTAAATCACCAAACCGGTAGTTACACCGATCGGATCCCAACCCTGGCCACGCCCCATTAAATGTCAAATATTGTATAGTAAAAGAGCCAGTCTACTGAATGTGATTTCTAGTTCCTCTGTCGGCACAAAGCCAGCTGGGTTACCTTGAAAGCCTAAATCTAGGAAGAAAAGGATCATTTAGAAGCCAGATAGAAACAAAAGTATAAAGTATATATTATAATCCTGTCACCACTTCAGAACTCTAAGTGTGTATGATTGATTTAATGTTGGGGTTGTAGATTTATGCTAAAGTATGCTGGAATGAGCATTATATATGCCTTCCTAAGCATTTTTATTTTGTGTGTTGTGAGGCAAAATTAGCCCCCATTATTTATTTTGCCTTCTTTGTCTGTCCATTCTTTGAAATAGGTAATGAGAAGATGATTTGCTTTTAAAAAGAAATGTGAGGATAGGTAGCAATTTTCTGGGTGTATAATGAACTGCCTACCTGCAGATGTTAAAGAACAGAAAAAATGCATTAAAAACTTGCTTATCATCAGTTTTTGAACAGCTTCTTAAATTTGAAGGGAGGTTTAAACTAAAGTGCACCAACTCTGTACCATTTGAGTTTTGGAAGTGTTTGTGAGATTTCATACTTCACACTCCCAGCTTTCATACTTTGGAGATCAACAGCCAGAGTTTTTCTTTGGCTCACCACAAATACTACACTTTGAAAAAGAAAACACATGCATATTAATGGAACTTGGGATGTTTAAAAACCTTCTTTTTCAACAAGGACAACATCAGGGCTCATTATTGTTGGGCAAGATCAATTCTCTCATGAGGCAGAGTGAGATGATTGCCTTAGGCAGTGAATGCTAGGGACAGCAGGCTTCTTTTTTTTTCTTGAATTCCCCAGATGTCTCAATTGGAAGAGAGCTCTGAATGCCTCAGAACTCTAAATTAGCTTGCTTGCTCACTGGAAATCATAATCCCATTGTCAAAAAAGTAAAGTTCAAATATAACATTAGACCAATCACTTTCAATATACTTTAGGTGTTGGGGAGGTGACAGCAACCTGTCATTCATTTGGGCAGTGGTATTGGTGGGCAATCCTATTGATAGGCTCTTGCTGAGAATCATAACTAGCAGTCCCTCCTGACTAATTTCCATAATTACATTCCATTCTTACCCATCTTCTTTGCTCTTGCCATCTAAGTGACTTCCTTGTTTAAATCATCTATGGTTGTCAATTGGGAGATAAAGTAATAGCTTCACTTAGCTTGCCAAGTTGCTCTAAGTTATGGTGCAGAGTAATCTAGATCCACATAAAGGATCCACTGCAACAGCAGTAAGAAAGGTGGAAATTTTCTGAGAATATCTTGCCCAACCTGTTGCTCAAAATCTTGTCCAGTCTGCATGAGTGAAAATGATGAAAAAATCCATAAGGTGATGAATTTCCATCTTACTGCCTTTCTGATGTTTCTCAGCTATGATATCCAAGCTTAAGAAATGTGGGTTTTTAAAAAAATTTCTAAACAAATTACCATTCTATTACTTTTAATTGAATTTCTTTGGCTACAAGTTAGGATAATAAGCTTCCCCTTGTTTTTCCTACCTAGAAGTAAATTAGAGGGTGGTAGAATTGGGGTAAATATCCACCTTAGTGAAAATGCAGTATTAGGTTTTGAAATCTGAAATGGACCATGTCAAAGAAGTGACAAAGAAGTAATTTAGAAAGCAGGACTTACCTGATTCTTTAACAACGTTTTGTGCAAAAATAATCTGTGAAATATTCTGACAAAATCTTTATTGTAACACCCACCAAAAAAACTGCCCAAAAGTGTTGGAATTACATCTTTATTAACAAAAGCTAAGAAATTTGTTAGGATCCAGTCCAATTCCCTTCAGACTCTGATGCTCTTGAAGTAAAGCTTATTATTCTGTTTCTGTTGTTTGGTTGACTGTATGATGACTTGTTATTTTCCACACAGAAAAAAAAAATAACAAGTTCATGCTACCATGATTACTATCAGACCGGTCATTTTATATAGTATTTTTTTATTATTGATGCTTTGTAAAACATCACATTACATATACAGTTCTCCAGCTGTGCATCACAGCATCTCGGAGCATCACAACATATTCACAGAGGCTCCACGGGATACTTTTTTACTAAATGAATGGAATTGTTCTGTAACACCCTCTTTGGGAATGCTAGGGATACAATGAAAACATTACTGAAACAGTAAGCAGGCCATGAACTGGGAAAGTTTGGCAAACTGCTTTAAACTCTTATGCCAGGAGTTAAGCCACACTAGTGTTGAAAATGTAGTTTGCACAGTCCAATCTGGATTGGTCACTGGGACCAGAGATTTTGTCTTCCAAGCATTCAGACTCATGCAGGAGTCCATCCCCAGTGAACTTCTCTGGGCTGTTTTGCGTGTGATAGACAGCTCAGAGCACACAGAGAAGTTCCTCGAGGATGGGCTCCAGAATGAGTCCAAAAGTTCAGAAGACAAAACTTATGGTTCTGGTGACCAACTCAGATTGGATCCTGCAGCATGATCCTGGGATGTGTACATTTGCCTTCATTAGTAAAATATACTTTGCTGAAGGAAAAGTGCAACAAGTAGTATTTTTGTCTGCTCATATTTAATGGCAACCTATATGTTGGAATGGCACTGTCACTGATAACAGACCAGTGTTTGGGTGACAAATTCTTTCCCCAAACATAGACCATAGTCTTGAGTCAAGCCAGGCATTCTCTGTAATCTAGGAGCCAAAGGAAATGTATGCAAGTTCTTGTGGACAAATGCCATGTTCATGCTCAATTTGAATTGAAATTAGGATATAATACTGAGCAACATATTATGAAGGTAACATGCACTATTAAGGTTGTCCTAAAAAGTACTTGGAAGCTTCTGTTGCTTCAAAATTCAGAGGTACATGCAGTACTGGATACAGTAAGGTACAATGAAATACCATTGCTATGTTACCTTCACTGGCTTTCATAGGCTTCTAGATGCTATTGAAAGTGCTGCTTGTCATCTTTAAAGCCCTACACGGTATAGGAGCCAGTTACCTGTAAGATTCCTTATCCTTGAAGATTTTTGCCTTTCCCACTAGATCTAGTAGGGTGGGTATATTCCAGGTCCTCTTGATGAAACAATGTCATCTGGAATTCCTAGTATGCCTGATTTCTCCTTGACTGGTATCTGTCTTATGCTGGCTGGAGAATTCTGGGAGTTGAAGTCTACAAGTCTTAAAGTTGACAGGTCTGGAGACCTCTGGAATAGCCTTTCATGAAGATTCAGGTGCATCTGACCGTATTGGTCTTCCATAAGATAGAAATAGCATTTAGCAATAGCATTTAGGTTTATGTATTACCCACATAGCCCTTTACAGTACTCTCTAGGTGGTTTACAGTATAGAAGTATTATTTGCCCCCAACAATCTGGGTCCTCATTTTTTTGAGCTTGTAAGGATGGAAGCTGAGTCAAATTTGTGCCCTGTCAGGATCGAACACCATGCTGTAGGCAAATGGTTTTTTTCTCCAATACTTCATTTTAACCATTTCACCACCAGGGCTGAAGATCATGAATATCATGAAGACCTAGTTTTTCTCCCAAGCAGTGAAACCAATAAGTTAATGGTGCTTTTCTATTGTGTTTAGATTTTTTACAGTGTCTGATTTCTATTTCAAGACCATTCAAGCCTACAACTGCTATATGTTGGGGCTACACGTAGGAGTGGGATTCTACCAGTTCACACCTATTTGCTAGAACTGGTTGTTAACATTCTAAGCAGTTTGGAGAACCAATTGTTAGAAGAAATTACTGGCCTAATTCTGGAAGGAAGGCAGGAAAGAAACATTCTGGTGTTGCTTACAGAAACTGCCTCTCTGTTAACCCTTATTACATTCTTGGCAGGACTAGACTTCCTGTCTCAGGAACTTCTCTGGAGTTTTTTTTTTCCTCCTTTGCTGGTACTTGACCATTGAAAGTTACAGTGGCACTGAAAAAAAATGACTTATGATCATTTCTCACACTTACGACTGTTGCAGCATCCCCACAGTCATGAGAGGCCAGGCGAGGAGATGCGTGCCTCGATGTGAGTGATATTGAGTTGGCCACGCCCAGCCAATAACATGCCCACCAAGCCATGCCCACCAACTAAGCCACACCCAAAGAACTGGTTGTTAAAAAATTTGAATCCCACCCCTGGCTACAGATTCCACAAAAATTACCTATGCAATGTTGTGTGTGTGTGTGTGTGTGTGTCCAAAAAATTACAGGATTTCCTGCCAATCATTTTCATTAAACAGCCCAAGTTCCAATCTTAGAAAAATAAAAACATTGCATTTTCCCTGCTTCATGCATATTCATTCTATGTGTTTCTATTATGCTCCTGATATCATATCTCTATTATATTCTCATTCAGTTTTTTTAAGTAGAGGGAAAGAAGGAGAAAGAAAAATATACACACAGATAGGCACAAAAGGAAAATAAAAAAATAAAAAATGAGTAAACAGAGAACTTGCAAGGATAATAAATTTTAGGTTAAATGTTCAGTATTTATTTAATTTTAAGTAACTGAATATATTAGATTGCTTTAAAAACTGAAAATATGTTTAAAATCCAAGTAGCATATGAATATCAATAGTTAACATACCAGGAGTATAAATTCACAATTTGTGATTAAGAATTAAAGTAATTTGTTTCCAAGCAGCTAAAGAATTTATGTAAGAGAAATCCAAATTTTGGATGTGGTACAAGTCCACATATAGAATAAAATCTGAAAAATGTTTCCAAGTTGAATTAAATTATTTGTCAGCTTTATTTTTGAAATAATAAAGTTATTTTGGACATCTAGGCATGCTCCCAAAGCTTAATTATCCATTCTTTTGCAGAATAAACTATGCACACTTTCCAATTGTAAATGTTTTTTTTTTTGCATAATTACTAATTCACATAGCTTTGTGAGACTGTAAAGCTTTAGTAATTAATAAAAATGTTCAGTAATATTGAATACAAATGTTAAATATATATTATTATATATTTAATAAACATATTTATATTTAATCAAAATGTTTACATTATGTTGTCATACTATCTTTAAAAACGACCAATTCAGTAAGAAAGTATTAGTTAAAGAAAGAATATAAAACCATATTCATGCTTTTCAGTCTTCAAAACAGTCCACATATATTATCAAGGACTTCTATGGCATCTCTATATCATAGGTCACTATTATTGCCTACATTTTGCAGATTTGGGAGAAGGGGAGCTGAAAGATAATCATTTGCCTAGGGCTACCAGATTCAGTCATGGTGAATGTGATCATTCTTCCCCTCCTTCTCTTATTTCATCAGGATTTTCTGGTTCAGAACTCAGCCTCTGGCCACAATAGTGTACTACTTTTCTGAGCTATTCCATGATGATAGAGTCCATCTCCATTTTTATATGGGTTTTCAGCAATTAATGAGAAGCTGCTAAGAATACGAAAATTGCAACATCTTTTATCTCAGTTATCTCAAATAAGTGTTTAGTAAAAAAAATCAAAAGTTTATTATTTATGAATGATGATAGAGTGATATAGGAGAATATTTGTAGCTCAGGGTAGAAACGAGGGCTCCTTGTACTCTCTGAGCCTGGTTGTTTTCTTGCAGATGTTTCATTACCCAAACTAGGTAACATCATCCATGCTAGTCACTAGCACGGATGATGTTACCTAGTTTGGGTACTGATGGGAGAGGATGGTGAGTCTGGACAACATTTTCTTCTTTCTATAGTATCAATTTGAGATCTATCAGAATCTATATACAATGAGATATTTATACTATCCCTTAATTTCCTTTCCTTTTTTAAGATTTTTGAATCGCTAAGTCTGTATCGGAGTCTTTAGTATTTTTTTAGAGAACCAAGAAAACAAACAACGTACCACAGAATAAATTCATACAGAATTATAATTTGAGTTACAAATGATCAGGCTTAGGTTATCATATTTTGGATATATTATGGAAAAATAGAGCTGTTGTATGAAGTCTACAGGGGTGTAGAAGAGGAGTGTCAAACTCAAGACAGATGCTTAGATGTGGCCCACGGAGCTTCTCTGGAAACAGCAAAGGACCAGCCAGTGGTGCATTTGCCAGCAAAAATGGAGCTAGGGAGACCTCCCTGAACTCCATTTTCACTAGCAGAGGGCTGCAGGAGGCCATCATGTCTCTCCAACCCCACCTGGGCCACCACAGGTGCCCCTGACACAAGTGATGTTGAGCTGGCCACACCCACTTTGGTCACACCCACCCTGCTCCCCCAAGGTCAAACACAACCCTAATGTTACCGTCAATGAAATTGAGTTTGACACCTTTGGTGTAGAAGATAGAATGAAAGATGATCAGCAGGAAATTGAATGAATGCAGTAATTGTGGCAATGGGGATAATATGGAAAAACCTTAAGAGCCAGGTTAGGGACAGATCAACTTGGAGATTATCTATGGGGTTTCTAAAAGTTAATCCTTATTTAATGGCTCATAATTAATAAAGGGATTCCCCCAAATATATCCTAAACTAATTTGATTATATTAAATCTTTTAAGTCAAGAGCAGAATTTCCCAAAAAGTATTTAATTCATGCAAAATAAGATTAAGACTCTACAAATTTCATTGGTCATATCAATATTCAATTAATATCCTTTATTTTTATTAGATGATTCAGACAGAAGTCTCAACTTCACTGTGGATTTTATTTATGCAACATTTCTGTCACAATCATAACACAATACAGCTTTCTTGATGCTTCATTTCAGACATGAAGTTGAAGCTCAAGAGATGCAAATAATTACAATAACAAGAGATGATTGAATTAAATTGGGATGTATAATAATGTATTATTCACCTTGGTATTAACATGTTAGAACATATTCTATTACTACTTTGAATATTCATTCACACCTATGTGATCAGCATTAAAAAAGGTAACTTTTTCACATCAGTGAAATATACAGTATATTTATACTAAATAAATAAACATTCTTCTCTGTATTTTTGTAATTTGTGAATATTACATATGCCAGTGACTGTATTATTCTTGTCTTCAAAATCTCTGCCCAAGAACATAAATTTTCATGCAATTGCAATATTCATTGTACTTATCAAACTTCAAGATTCAAAAATAAAATGGGTTGGAAAGAACAGAAGTTAAATGCAAAGAAAACTCAAATGATCCAGGATATAATCAGGATAACAAAAACTGCATCAAAACTATGTAGGATACAGGAGTTGGTATCCAGTATCTTCCAAAAAGTCAAAATGAAATGGAGGAAAGGATCCAATGATACGTTCTGTATTAAGAATCGTCACATCTAAGACTAAAATAATATAAAAATCTAGGATAGCCATGACAATTTGGTTAATGACAATGTCCTTTATGCAATCAATTGTTGTAAACCAGGGTGTCAAACTCAAGGCCCACAAGCCAGATCCAGCCTGTGATGTGGGTGGATCTGGCCTGTGGGGCCATCCCAGTCTACTTGTGTTGCTTTGGCCTGGACTACTTGTGTTGTTTCTGTTGTGTTTTGCTGGCAGACTGTGTAGAAGGCAATGGAATTGGACAGTGGGGGAAGGACTGGGACCAGTCAGAGAGTCTGGAGAGGACTTAGATGAGGGTCCTGCATCCAACACAGAGATGGGGCCAGGACCATCTGGGAGTGGGGTGCCATCTCCAGAGCCTCCAGAGTCTGGCAGCAGCAAGGCAGAGGACCCAGGGGAGCCTGTTCCCAGTGTGCGTGTGTGTAGAGCTGCTAGAAGGCGAGAGCATCTGAAACAAAAGGGGCGACTCGGGAGTAAGGCTGGGAGGTGATTGCCCCTCTCATAAGGTATAAATGACAGGCCAAGACAAAACCTTTACAAGAAGCAAAGTCATTTGTTTGATTCAGATTCATTCTTGAAACACTTTGTACTTCGGTTGGTTTTTGTTCTAGTTTATTTGACATTTCTATTATTGGCAGCACTTCACAGGAAAGAAAGGTGGGTGCTTATTTCGAGGGAGATTCATTACCAGCTGGGAATGAAAATAATTCCCTGCATTGCAATAAAACAAGACTTGTTTTTAAAATAAGCATGTGTGTAATTATGGTCTCGGAAGCCTTGGTCAGAACAGCTTTGGCTCAGTCTACCCAATGCAGAGAGGAAAGATCAGGCCAGCATGGCTTTGGCCAGGTCTACTCAATGCGAAGAAGAAACATGGCAGCAGTTTGGGGAGTGGCGTCAAGCTGGCCATGCCCATCTAGTCGGCCACACCCACCCAGTCAGCCACAAACCCCACTCTCCTGAGGTCAACCACAGCCTTGATGTGGCCCCTCAATGAAATTGAGTTTGACACCCCTGTGGTAAACTAAGGAACATGTTAATGGCTTGGGTTTTAATGGTGGGAATTGTTTCTTAAGATCTGAATATGCAAGCATATTAGAACTGGACCTCAATTAGTGCTTTATTTCCTCTTCAAAAATAAGCACAAGAAGCTTGATATTAAACTGGGACTTTACCAAGAGTTATTCCCTGCTTTCACTTTCAATTCTAGTTCAGGTTGAGAGACAGGGACAGTTTAAGGAATTTGGATGTCCTGTGAAACATTAGACTTAGAGCTTCTCCTATGCAACCATTGGTTCAGAGACTCCCTTTAAAATAATTATTGTAAAACATATATCCAAAGAATCCGAGCTAAAAATTAAATATGCATTGTTCTAAATACATATACATATTGTTAAATATGTATGTTGAGGGGAAAATAGCATGGGCTTTGTTATTTGTTAATTAACATAGTTACCTTGTATTTTAATCTGATCTATTTTCTCTCTTTTAAAATGATGTTCAGATTTATTAGCTTTTAACATTCCTAAATTGATAAACAAGCTGGAGATTACCTCCAGATAAGAAAACTTTGTTAGTACAACTTGTGGCCTGGCTTATCTCTTTCATGAACTCTAAAAATACCTATTTCCTTACAAGTATGTCCCTTCTGACATCAGACCACATTTTAATGAAGATGCATGATATTATGGGATATAAATATGTAACATGTTTGACCACATGTAACTGATTTCCTATGCTGGGGGTCAGCAACATGCAGCTCTGGAGCTGCATGTGGTTCTTTGGACCCTCTCCTGTGGCTCCCTGTCAGATGAGAGGGAGGGAGGAGAGAGAGGGGGAGAGAGAGAGCGAGAGCGCGCAATCTGTTCTCCATAGAAAACACAGAAAACCACAAAACCTGCAGGTCATGTGACTCAATGGGAGTGACATTGAGTTACCACACCCACCCATGTCTTGGGGCTCCCGGTGTTTTGTTTTCTGTGGGAAACAGGTCCAAATGGCTCTTTGAGTGTTTAAGGTTGCACACCTCTGTCCTATGCAAAGGAGAGGTTACTTTTATTCTGTTCAATCAATATTCCTCTTTCATTTTCTTTGTTATGTAACTATAAAAGAAGGGAAACATGAGGCTCAAGTTCTCTCTCCCTTTTACATAGAGATACTCCACTTTGTCAGGGAACCCTAATTAACTGTTTTTAAATGATCTCAGTTGCTTATTGGAAAGAGAAACTGAGGCAGAACCTAGAGCCAGATTTGGCCTTCAATGTAGAGAAAATAATTAATGCTTAGGCACAAGTGGGATTAACATCTTGGTCATTAAGTGAAGAAGTCACTACGTTGATTAGCAACTTACCTCAGTTTTCCATTGCTTTACAGACCCACAAAGTTTATAAAGGCAAGGATTGGTTGTAAAATTAGTGGGGGTGGGGTTTCATATCTGGATAGTGTTGCTCAAGTTGGTGTCATCTCTGCTTAACAAAGCAGTTCAGCTCCATACCAATAAATATAAGGTACTACACACTGTTCTATGTGCTAAATGACTATTATTAACAATTAAAATGGCTGTCCCAATACTCACAGTGATTATCATACACACATTTTCTGCCAACAGTGTCTTGCAGAGAAATTTGCAGGAAGCACAGAACAAACAATAGCACACTTTGATATATTGACACACCGGACAATTCTTGCTCTCATGGGAAGTATTTTAAAATCAAATGGGGTTTGGGATCTACTCTGATATATATATAAATGTTCTTTATAAAAGAATTTAATTTTAGTCTAATCATTCGGAAGGAGAGACTAACTTTTAAAAAATTCATTGGAAGTATTAGTAGCAAATCTAAGCAAATTATAAATCATGCATTTGCAGACTGTCAGAGTATGATTATAGAAACAAACCAATTCAAACAAGTGAAAATCAATTCAGCCCAAGCCATTTCATTTGCAATTCAAGGAGGCAAAATGTACAAGAAGCCGTAGAGTTCCTACTGTATTGGTTATATGGACATAAACTACATAGAAGTTTATGGGCAGAGCTATGCATAAACTCCATCTGAACTCTTCCCCCAAATCTCATAAACTTCAACATTATAGATACTTGTTAATATGAATTGCCTTTTGAGATAGTTATTAAAGTCCAAATATGCAGATGTTCAGTTTAGGTGCCATAAGCAGTCACAGCAAGAAAAACAAAATAATGCAGTTATACTTGATTGTACCCTGATTGTAGCTGCTTTGTTTTTCTTAACCTGAAGATTTCCTTTTGTATTTATGTATGCAAATGTATATCACTATTTTGTTTGGTGTGTGTGTGTATGAGAGAGAGTGTGTTTACATGCATATTCTTTAGTCATACGGAATATATACATAAACACTAATTTGCTCTATATCATCACAATGCATTTATTATGGATAATCCTTAGTTTTAATGGTAACTGTAAATCATGACCCCTATTTTGTTTTTCAAAGCTACATTTAACATTGTATTGTGAATGCCTTTGTGCTTAATCTGACTGTACCATTTAAACAAAGGTAGGACACAAGATTCTGATGGATCAATCCAAAGAGCTAATTACAATAACTACAATTTATTTGTCACAGTGGCAAACAAGATAAATTTAAGTAAGTTCACAGGCATAACACGTCTCTGTGGTTATTTCTTAGTGATGGGAAACATGCTGCCTTTGAATCTGGAGGTATTTTTGCCATCGTGGTAACATTAATACAGATTTTGATTGCAAGAGATATAAATTGATAGACAGACAACAACACACACACTTTTAATACTACTGTAATTCCTAGCCATGTGCTTCAACTGCATACATTGTTAAATTAAAATAAACATAAACTCTCTACCTAGTCCTAGACATAATAACAAATATTGTTGAATACATTAGATTACTGTTCTACAAGAATTGGATTTATTGAAGTATGGAATGAAATGTTCTGTTTTTAACAGAAATGTTTGAAAGCTTTTTCTACAGTAAAGTATAAGGCAAAAATACGTGTTCTAGAGAATAAAGCAATGATTAGCAGAGCAGAGTAGAACAGATTGAAACAATTATTTTGTGAGTAGAAGCATTAGGGGGGAAAAGTTCCCATTTTATTTGTGATGCTTATCAGAAGAATATTTTAAACTGAAGAGACTATGGATCATTATCAAGAAAACAAAAGAAACAGCAAAATAATACAATATCAGTAATGAGACAGAATTCTGAAAATTCATCACACATCTCAGTTCTCTTTTAGAAAAAGGAAAATTCTATGTTTTGGAAGAAAAACAAAGATTAGCTCAAATGAAACTCCAGAGAAGAAAACCTAATCCCACGTCTTCATAATTGTCAATATAAATTTAGCTACCCTAAAGTTTAACAGAACGTTCCAATATTTTTATCACGTGTGGTCTGTAATGTATATCACAACCCACGCTACTGGTGCTATGTCATCCTATATATGCCATTCCACACCCCACCCTTCACCAGCTAGAATTGTAGCTGCATGTTATAATCTGGTGAAGTTATAACACTTAATCATAAGAGTGTTTCTAGGGCTGTGGAAACTGTCTGGAAACAAACAAATGACAAAATTTCTAATCTTACCCAGTCTTAAATTAGCTCTAGAAAAGAGGTGGACAAAAATGCAAAATCCAGTTTAAATGTATGGCTCAGAGTGTGAACAATCATAATTGAACAGCCATATTATTATTATTAGTATTAATTAATTAATTAATTAAAGATTAAGTCAGTCCACTGTTGAATGTCCTGCCAATACAAAGCAACTTGAATTCCTGAACAAATTCCTGAGATAGAGAAAAGTACTTATCAGACAAACAATAGTAAAGTGAAAGTTGAGGTAGGTAGTTTGTGGCAAAATGATCAGGCTCCAAATGTCACATTCTTTCAGAGCCCATTAGAGTTCTGATAAGTACTCAGATGATAAAGCTTCAATTGCCCTCAGTTGGGAGAGGCCTCAAAATTGTATTTGCCATGCTTTTCCAGCGTGAGGATGAAACCCACCTATTGATGAAAGCTCAGAATCAGAAGCTTTCAAATTTTCTCAAATTTGTCAGCTACTCAAGGGTCTTAGTCTTAAGAAATAGGACATTGTATTTCTAGTACTAGGGACAAGTACGAATAAATCTAAGGAATCACCTGGCTCTTCATCCTTGACCTGGTTAAGTTCTCAACTGAGCAAAAATAGAAAGGTGCTGGAATAAGAGTTTTCATATTGAGTGTTGCCTTTATATCATAACCCTCAAATTCTTGGACCAATTTGTTATGTATAGTTTTATAGTTCAGACTTCTGAAATGTACAAGCCTGTTTAATAACCTATAGCATAAAAATCCCAATAAAACTGGTGCTGTTTCAGAAATACTTCATATTTCCTAGGGTAAGATTTGGCTGATAGTCAAGGCAAGGTTAGGCAATAATCTTTATTGCAAAGATGAATGAAGCCAAATGAAACAACTGATTATTAGGGAGCAATAGTCCTTTTAAACTTCATTGCTTTTTCTTACTGCCCTAAATTAATGGATTCTTTGCTAAGCACTCAGCAGCCTTGAAGCTGAGCAGTTATTAAATGCTTATATAACTGCTATCTCTGACTTGCTAGCTCTCACTTTAACTTTCACATTAGGGTCCTGTAAGGCAACACTCCATTTTATTTTATTTTCTTATTTCCTGATTATAATCATCCTTAGATGACTCATGAAGTGAAGATATCCTCTTCATTAAAAGGGTTATTTGGTCCCTAGCTGTGAGGTTGCTTCACTAATACTCTTTAGATAATAATCATTTTTTTTGTATTTTTGAGAAAATACAATTTGATAGAATTAAAATTTGGGACTAAATATTTAATAGGTCTTGCTTTTTAGGTAACTGCTTCTTTTTCCTTAACCTTTTCAGACTTTTGTAATTTATTGGTATCTGATTGATTTATAAATTTTGAAATTTAATTGTTGTAAATTGATTGTTATGTTTCAACATCAACATCAAGATAGGTCTTCTAACTTCAAAAAAACATATATGTGGCCTTTGGTCACATTTTGAAGGAATCCCCTAAGGCATAAGGCATTGACAGGATTAGAGCAGGGAAACCCATCAATCACCCATTTAGGGATGGGATTAACCTCTACCCTTCAGGAAGGACAAGATTACAAACATTTTCATTAAAAAGAGTATTAAATAACATTTCTGTGATAAGCTGATACTTCCTAGAGTTCTGCAAGACCTTTTATAGCTGCTGCAGTGTTGCTACTTCTTGTTTCTTCCTGGAGTAAAAGATACAGGAGGGGACAATGATGCAGCTTTATCATACAGGCCATGAATTTAATGTATGTGTGGTCCAGCCAGCTGTATTGCTTCTGCTGTGAAGCACCCAACTTAGAACATGAGAACATAGAATAGAGTTGGAAGGGTTAATGGCTTTTGGCAGCATACCCAGGCTTTCAATTAGCATGAGCAGCTGCTCTTAGTTTCTCTCTCAGCTGCTGCATTTGCTTTGGGGTTGACTTTTTTTAGAAAGGGGAATTGTTGTTTTAAGTTTTCTGCGTTGCTTTAGTGGTTCCTGGCACTGTCCTTTTGGGGTGTACTTCCCTCACTCTTTTTGAAAGCCTCTAGTGATGGAGTACTTACAACTTCTGAAGACAAGCTATTCCATTGGTTGGTTGGTCTCACCCTTAGGAAATTTCTCCTTAGTCCTAGGTTGCTTCTCTCTTTGATCAGTTAGTTTCCATCCATTGTTTCTTGTTGTGCCTTTTGGCGTTTTGGAAAATAGATTGACTTTGCTTTGTGGCACTTTTCTAATTAACAATACTCTGAATTGAGCTGAGAGTGAATGGCCCAATAGTCCCCCAGCTGGCCTTCATGGCCAAGCTGAGACTTGAACTCATGGTCTCCTGCTTTCTGTCTTAGTGCCTCAACTACTAGCTCTCTTTAGTTAGTACTGGCTCTCTTTAGTTAGTACTGGAGTTTTACTTCCTGATCCATAAGAATAGAATAGAATAACAGAGTTGGAAAGGATCTTGGAAGGATCTCCAACTCCCTGTTTAGACAGGAAATTCTACTTCACTTCAGACAAATGGTTATCCAATCTCTTCTTAAAAACTTCCAGTGTTAGAGCATTTACAACTTCTGGAGGCAAATTGTTGCACTGATTAATTGTTCTGTCAGGAAATTTGAGATGCTCCTACAAAAATGCAAGAATCAATCTATTTTGCAAAGCACCAAAATGCACAACAAGATACAATGGATGGAAACTAACCAAAGAGAGAAGCAACCTAGGACTAAAGAAACATTTCCTATGGGTGTGGCCACACCCACCCAGTCATTAGGGCAGAGAACTGAAGTACTAACACAGAAATTCTAGTACTAACTAAAGAGAACCAGTTTGATCTAGTGATTGAGGCACTAGGGCAGAAAGCAGGAGATCATGAGTTCAAGTCCCACTCTTAGCTCAACTCAGAGTATTGTTAATTAGAAAAGCAGGCATATATAAGGCATATGGCTACATACTGTATTGTAGCACAGTGCTGACAGTCCGTTATTGAGTATCATCCCTTTCAGATGGCTTATACAAGAGTAATTTTAATTCTAGTATCCAGAAATAATAGCAAATTAGAAATGCCTTTTCTGGGAACAGATCCCAGATTTAACAACAGCAATAAATAGGCTTTGTCTCTGTTGTGATATGGTGCCAGTTCCCTCCTGCCCCCACTTTATTCTTGCTGTATTGGTGAGAATGTACTTTAAAGAAAAAATGCTACCATTGTATTGATGATTCACTGTTCTATGGAGCATCCATGGCAAAAAACAAGATCTAATATAAGCTCAAAGTAAACCCCCCCACCCTTATTTTAGACTGTGTTGTTGACTGGGCCTTCCATCCTTCCAAAGTCGGTAAAATGAGAACCCAGATTGTTGGGGCAATATGCTTGACACTATTATCTGCTTAAGGACAGCTGTAAAGCACTATAAAGTGGTATATAAGTCTAAGTACTATTGCTATTGCTCTCCTCTCAAAAAATAATCACCTTTGTTGCATTTTTTTAGACCCCCTCCCCATTGACTGGATGTTGAGAATACCAAAAAATATTCTTACATCATTTGGTAGACTGATATTATTTTTAATTCTCTGCAAAGGAACTAATTAGTTGCTATCACAGGACAAAAACTGTACAAGTTGCTTACTAAAGTGCTTGCCTTCTCCATGGTAAAATAATCTGAATATCCTAAATGTTATCCTAAGTATTTCTCCATGTGTTGGAGTAGCTACTTGAGAATTTAGATTGACTACAAGCCTACAATTTCTTATGAATCCTATGAAGTTTGCAAAACTTCTTTTCATGGAAGGAAGGCAGTTTCCTTTCACAAATACCAACACACACACACACACCAACTTCTGTCTAGCAAGATCAGAAACGCATTGGTCAGTTTGCTTCACAAATATAGTTATCAAGTTTTATATCAGGGTGATTTGAAGCAGAACGAAATTTAAACTCAAGGGCAAGAGATTCACAAAAGTTTCATTGAGTGCCTCAGGCTCAACCTTTTCCTGAATGATGCTTCTGTTGTATGGTGCTGACTGATGTTGCATTCCCAGCATGTCTACATTTCCCTGCCGGTCCATTGATTTCAGGATTAAATGTGAATTTATTCAGTCAGTAGAGATAATGTTGGCAAACCTAACCAACTTTTCTGTAACAGTGACAATATGACTCCACCCATAGTAGGCAGTAATTAAAAGCAGATAACTTTTGTGAATGTGAAGCACTGAAACTAATGAACTGGAGAACAATCATGCATAGGGGGGGATATTGGTGGTGGTGACAATGGCAATGATCGATGATTATTATATTTTAGAAAATTAAATGTAATCTGCTGCACTAAAGTCCTGATATATAGTATTTATTTAAAAAACTGCTCATGTTAAGAGTTTTGTTTCCTATCATGTTCAAAGTGCAATCAAGAAGCTTGTCAGGTATGAAAAGGAAACAGTTTTACAAGAATATCAAGTAGTATTTGAATGAACACTGAAAACTGGCAATATGCTGAACCCCACATCCTGGTTTCTTTCTTTACCTTGGGTGGGAAAAAAAGCTTGCCAGTAGTGGTTGCTTCATTAACACTACAAACTACTTAACTAGAGGAAATCCCCAGAGTACCTTATGATATGAATGTCAGGTAAGACATCTGCCGAGTTGAGTTAATTCCATTGTCAGATTTTTTTTTTAATTGTTCCACTGCCTGTTGGCTCTATCTATAATATACATAAGTTATATTAGTGACTACTTTTTACTTATTTGTTTATTTATCAAATTGATATGCTGCTCATCTCAGTGCACAGTGATAGTGAGTGACTTATTATTCCTGAATAAGAGGATGGAGCAACCAATTGCATGGATAATTTTTCTAGAAAGTCTATTGTGATGGAAAGAACTTCCTATTGCTGTGCTTTTAAAAATCATAGCAAAGATATCCATAGCAATAGTTTTATGAGTTGGAGTTGGGTAAAGAGGATTATGTTTGATAACTATATCTGTTGCTTTGGCAACAAAGCTTGCATATCCCATCAAGGCTATCTTCCACATGTTCTCTATAGGGACCTGATATTTCAACTAAAACAATAAAATTGGACTGTGATTTTATTCTATCAGATTTTTTTAAATCAAACCCAGAATGGGAGCTGCCAAGTTTGGCTTTTCTTTTTTTATCTTTATTGTCCAAACATACCAAATTCCAAATAAAGGATATCATACCATATTTAGGTATGAGCAGTGTGGTGACCTAGTAACGAAGTTGCTTGCCTCCTACTTAGAAGCTTGAGAGTTCAATCTCTGGGTAGTAGTAGTTGTTTCTCTCCCAGGGGACAAAGAAAAAAAAAGTGCTGTGAATTTGGTGTGGCATCAGAAAGGGCATCCAGCCAGTAAATGCTTAGCTCCATCCTGTTTCCCTGACTCTACCCTGAATTAAGGGATTACAAGGTTGTAAAAGAGGGAGTATACCAATATTTAGGAATAGTAATAAAACAGATTCCCCTCATTACTGTCCTACTAGCCTATTAAATTTCAGTAACAAACTGTAGTGAAAAATACTGATCTTGAACTTACAGAAATGGATTGCAAGGTAAAAATAAATGAAGACCAACAGGCAGGATTCTGAAGGGGGAGAACAACTGTAAGCCATTGCAAATGTTCAACATCTAATTGGGAAATATACTTGCATCCCCAAAGGTGCCCTTTATATGGCATATATTGATTTTAAACTTGCCTTTAATTCAAATCTAGTGTCTAAACTCTGGGATGAACTGGGAGGCTCTGCAATTGACATCATCTTTTAGTACTAATGAGTATCCTCCATCAGAAAATCTCCATTTGAGTAAGGAATAGCAATAGCTTCAACATCAAAATAAATTAAACAAGTCTCTGTTTGTTTTGTTGTGTCTGACACTGTTTAAACCTTGCAGAACTTCCTCTCACCTAAAATTGTAACATAGCTTTCAGGTATAGGCCATAAATAACTACAGGCCACTGCTAAATATCATAGATAGATAGATAGATAGATAGATAGATAGATAGATAGATAGATAGATAGATAGATAGATA
>NW_020769323.1:15687444-15717373 GCF_900518735.1 Pseudonaja textilis
ATAGATAGATAGATAGATAGATAGATAGATAGATAGATAGATAGATAACCATGTGTTGGCCATTGAAAATAATTTTCAAAATATCCTTGGCTCATTCATAGAGTTGAAATCAAGCAGAGTCTGAAAGTTTTACATCCCTGACAATTATTTTCCATTATTCAGTCTTATAAAGTGTGCTAAATTCATAACCCAAAGTGCCTGGCAATTTTTTTAAAATATGGTTTTCTGAAGGTATGTGTGTTGCAAACTGTGCCCCTTCAATATTTGCATCATAATGTTGAATGAAAGTATGTTAAAAGCTGTGGGGGTGCAGTGGTTAGAATGCAGTATTGCAGGCTAATGCTGCTGACTACCAGCAGTTCGATCCTGGCTGGCTCAAGGTTGACTTCAGCCTTCCATCCTTCCAAGGTCGGTAAAATGAGGGCCCAGATTGTTGGTGATAATATGCTGACATTGTAAACTGCTCAGACAATGCTATAAAGTACTACGAAATGGTATATAAACCTAAGTGCTATTGCTATTGCTAAAGAGTTGCAATATAATTAAGCATGTTTTGCTCTTTTGCTAAAATCTCAGCTTATTATAGTTTCACCTGGTTATCCTGGCCTTTTTTCCCCACTCCAGTGTACCCATATTCTTCCATCAGACTTAGAGTTTTCTTAATCAAAAGGCCTAACACAAATTCTGCATGATGTATGACTTATGTTATATCCTGACTTATAGCTTTTGGAATAAATCCAGTCAAAATTGTTAAGGACAATCGTTCAGGTTGTTAATTGTATTTCCAGGATTATTTTAGGATCTGAGCTCAAGTCATGAAAATACAGGTAATGTGAGGATTTGGATCATAATTTTTAATTATTGGTTAAAAGGTCTTATCAATCTCTTCGGAATATTCTGAAGGAAAAGCTTCAAGGTAATGGCTTTTGTCCAGGGATATATTGGCATTAGAGATAGAAAGTCAAGGGCTGATATTAAGCAAATAATAGGATACGTGGAATACCACTTGTCAGTTCTTTTAACCTGGATAGAATTAAGTGTTCCCTGAAGGCAGCTGAAGATGTTTGCATATAACAATCCCCAATTACAGAACAGCCTTTAGTTGGCAAGATGTTGTGATACCAATTCTATGCAGTTTGAAAAATACAGGAATATTCTGAATTCTAAGAGAGGTCATTGTTAGATGTTTTTCTCTCTGATTCTAAGTTACCATGCTTATCTTATTGTCCTAATTTTATGGTCCTTTCAGTATGACCATAAGTTGCAATCTACTTTTTTGCTTCCTAGTTTATGTGTGTATATATGTATTATTTATAAGTCACTCCTATTTCAGTTGCTATAGACAGGATTCAATATCAAACACAATAAAAATGCTCTAATAAAAAGCAATAAATTTATAAAATGTTAGGTGATATATAGGATTAGAAGATTCGTAAACACAAAATATCACACACACACACACACACACAAACACAGAGGTGAAACTTGAAAAATTAGAATATCGTGCAAAAGTTCATTTATTTCAGTAATGCAACTTAAAAGATGAAACTAATATATGAGATAGACTCATTACATGCAAAGCAAGATAGTTCAAGCCGTGATTTGTCATAATTGTGATGATTATGGCTTACAGCTCATGAAAACCCCAAATCCAACATATTGGAAAAAGTGCTGAAGTGCAGGTGGAGAAAAATGAACAATGAATTTAACTGAATATAAGTTAAGAGTATGGTATTTTATGAAGCTGGTCATCTGATAGTAATCAGGACCTTTTAAAGATTCTGAGTAGCCTTGGGGCAGAATGTTCATTTGAATTGTGCTGGCCACAGCTTTCTTGTCACTTTATCAACATTTTCTCCCAATGTGTTTCATTCACTGAGATCAATGGCCCAGAAAATTCACATGTGTTGGAAAATCCTAATTTGGATTCTGGTTTAGCTGATAAACTATAAGGCCTAATTTAAATACATAACATAACCTGGATACCTATTTCCATTTGTAGGGAAGGGAGGGAGGGAGGGTAATTTGTTTGTTTATTATTTTATTGGATTTCTAAAACAGACACACAGAACAAATTAAAACCACAATATAACAATAAAAGAAAAATAAACAACTGTTTATTGACCAGAGTATACACAAATTAGAATAGTTATAACATTGTGATGGGTTTACAAACTCAACCGCCTGGACCTGTTGGAGGAGCAGGTTCAATGAAATAATGAAGATAAAGAAGGAGTTTAAGATGTTAATCCAACCTGATAGTCTCATTATGGTTAATTTTCAGGTGAAATTATTTGCAAAAAAATGTAGACCTTTCAAAAGGTGCTTTTTATTTCCAAACATGTTTCGGGTCCTGGCCTTCTTGCAATAGAGATGTCCTAGATGACAGAGCATGTAGGAATCTAAAACATTCTTGTATAGAACCAGTTATGCAATTGACCAAAGACTAGTCAAATTTTCCTTCTGCTACAGGGGCAAACCTGATGTGCATAGAAGTTTAATCAATCCACATGGTTAACATGGATGGCTAGTAGCATTTTTGTCATTTATATCAGATAGAAGATAAACTTCTTTCTTGCCATACATAACTGCTTTGAGCAAATGTATTGTAGCTCAGCTGTGACAGAAGGAAAGCTACTGAAGGGAAAGTTCAAAGAGGGCAGGATACATAGTTTTTGGAAACTAACCTAAATGGTAAATAATAGAGTTGACATTGTAGAAAAGTTGGGTTATTCTCATGCAGATTGAGCAAGAAAACTCATCTACAACCAACATGAATTGTGATAAATCATTTTCCTTCAAGTTATTCCTTAAATATTTTTGTACTTTTCTGATCTGTTACTTTTTCCTTTTGAATTTCTTCGTTTCTCAATAAGCCACAGGTGAAACCACATGGTGAGCAGCTTCAGAGCTAGAGCTGAAAACTTAAATGACACTCTATCTAATTATTTGGATTTACTCTGGGGCATACCTGTAAAAGGTTGGACACCTCCACTAAATCTGCCAATAGAGATCAAAAACAAAATGGAGACCACCTTGTCAGGCTTGTGGCTGACATCTCTACAATAGACTGGGGGGAAAGGGGGGACATGATTTTTGTAACCAGGTTCCCATTTGGAAATCATTTCAAACTCAAAACAGGATGTCCTCCTTACAATCATGTAGCATTAACTTACATAAATAACCTAGGCATTTTGCTGTGACACAGTATTCTGCAAACACAAATTGTACATTCAATCATCTTGTCAGCTAAAGTAAAGAAAAACATATTTAATGGAGCCCAGAGTCTCAGGGACAGAAATAGATGCCCTTGCTAACCAATGTTGCCAGCTACGAGAATGTCTGTATAGAGTTTTAAGTGCAAAACTCATTTTTAAGTCTAGCCTTTTCAAGTATTATATGCTGTGCAACTCTTAGCAGTAAGCATCTCATATAACTTTCATATAGCTCTTCATAACCTATGATAACATTTCATAACCTATGATAACATTTTCAGTGCACTTTTCCATTTACTATGGCCAAGTGTTTGAAAGCCATAATCAGACTATAAGTCTGCTGAGCTCAGTATTGTTCAGGGATTAATAAAAAATATATTTTTCTGAAGGCATTAGGGATTATTCCTATGATTATCTGCATGCAAAAGATGTACCTTGCCACTGAGTTATGGCCATTCTGCCTTGAAATGTAAAGCATGTTTACCAAAAGAGATATCAGCGTTAATAAAGATGGTTCCAATCCCTGCAATCTTCCAGTGCAGGAATAAGTATGAACAATGTTATAAGATTATACGAATCACACATTAAAAAAAATGAAGAAGACAATAGTTAGTATCTTCTGTTATTTGATCACAAACAATATAAAGTTGATGAAGACAATAATGGATAATTCCAATAAATAGTGTCAGTTAGAGAAGGTCTACATTGCAAATTTGGATTGTATTACCCCAAGAAAGGAGGTGACATTTTTATTGCTCTTCCTATATAAAAATGCCATGCATCTTATAAAGTAATATCTCAATTAGATGGCTGTGGTGAACTAATGTCTCTGATTGTCTTGTTTGGGATATTTTGTCCTGGAAAACACTTAGAAATGAGCTCATCAGTTAAATTAAAAAAAACAAAAACAATCGAGTTAAAGACCAGAGTTCTTTCATTTCATCTCTACATTTGAGAAATGAGTATGAGACTGAAAGTTCAATCATATAATCATAATTGGTTCTGACTCTGTTCACTGGGATTTCTTCCATATAAAAAATGGACCTAGGATTGTAATTGGAAAATGTGTAAGACATCTGAAGGATAGTGCTGTGGTCAAGGGATAGACTTATATTCCTATCATTTCCATTATGAGAACAAAGTGTGTTAGCTCCTGAGTAAATGAGAACTATTCATCTGAAGGGAGCTCTGTTGACTAAGCAATCTGCTGTAATGAATAAAATGTGACACCCGCATTCTGTTCTATTAATTTCCATCTGATTATTAATTTGTTTGCTTAGAACATCCAGAAGGCTTGCATAGTTCTTGTCAGCAGAAAAAGCCATTGAAGTAAAAGATTGCAAAAACACTGGTTTGAATTAAGTAAAAGTGTTATGGAATAAATGCTTGTTTTATACAAGATTGGCAAGGTAAGAGGAATTGCATGCAGTTTCGACAGTCTGGATCCCATGGCAATTGAGAAGTAAAATGATGATGAGCATTAACTTTGACCTGTGAGCTTCCTTAGATATCTGGATTTTAGATGACCTGTGGCATTACTTCTAGCCATTCTTTACATAATATTTTCTAAATCCTCCAAGCAGCTCTCTAGACAATCTTAACCCAACTACTTATTTTAAAAAATCTCATTTTCTTATACTGCTTCTGGAGCAGAAATGTGTGTATTTTTCTGGGGCTGTAATATTAATAAAAATATACCTTAGAGAAAGAAAACATCTTAAGTATGTAATGAAAAGAGAAAGGCAGTGAGTGTAACCCATCTTGATAAAGAACATTTCTGCAAAACAGAGGCATTTCTGAAAGTGTAGATTGTTACATCACATTAGCTAATTCTGTCAACCTGGGAATTTGTTTATTAGCAGCAACATGGTAGGAGGAAAATATAGGATTTCAATTAATAAATTATTAAAACAAAGTGTCCAAACAACAGCACATATTTTGCATTATAAACAATCGTATTTAATTCATCACAATTGTTCTTTTTTTAGAATTGTGTTGATTTTTATTCTACTGAATAGGCAATTTATTGTGGAATGCTGCAGCAATCACATCTATGTCATGATCATTGCTAAAGGGAAATGAAAAGCTTTACCATTCACAGAAGGTGGGTGGGAGAGATGACTATCTGCTAGCTTGGATGACAATGCTGAGCATCTGAAATGAAGGAGGGTATGGAGTTCTTGAACCTATGATTATTTCATACATTTGGCCTGCAGAATTTCCAAACGGCATGATCCTTACTTAATACCCACATTAGAAATAAATTCCACAAGCACAATAAAGATAGCAAAACATGTTTCTCAACCAGCACTATTATATTGATAGCTTCAGATAATAGCATATAGCAATAACACTTAGACTTATATAACACTTCATAGTGCTTTACACCCCTCTCTAAGCAGTTTACAGAGTTAGCATATTGCCCCCAACAACCTGGGTCCTCATTTTATTGACTTCAGAAAGATGGAAGGCTGAGTCAACCTTCAGCTCATCAGAACTGAACTCCTGTCGGTGAGCAGTGAATTAGCCCATACTGTATTCTAACTATTGGTCCACCATGACTCTTAATATACCTATATTAATTCTGAATCACTTAGTTATGATCCACAAATCCATATCAATTGGCAGGCATATATGGTGGAGATGTCAGAGAGAACCTTTATTTTGCAAGCTTCTATGTGGAGCTCTTCTACTGTGAGCTGAACAAGGGAGAAAGGTCAGTTTAAAATAAAATAAAATAACAGTTTTATATTTCTTTGGTTTACATTCTTTGCTTAAAATCAACTGGCAGACAAATAGTGAAGCCGATAAAGTTTCAAGTTAGTTTAGAAATAATTCCTGATTTTTGGTGGTAGCTAATATTTCCTATGTCCAACAAAAGAAAACTCATTTGCTCTCTCTTGGCCAGAGGGAAAAGTGTTAAGTATTCCCTTATACGGTCACAAGAGTGGGGTCTGATGTCAGACTCCACTCATTGGACCGGCCACTGGTGGGAGAAATGAAGTCCCATCAGTGGCTGAAACTTTGGACAGCACTGGCTATATAAGCCGCAGCTGAGCAGCTTTTTACTTTAACTGCACAAATAAAGCTGTTACCTGTTCTTGCCATGTCCTGCCTCTTTAATCTGTGCACCCACTTAACACTGGGGACAAAGGTGGGATCCTAACCTGAGGAGAGAACAAAGGACAACCTCATGGGAATTCGGATGCCATTTTCATCGGCCACTGCAATGATCGCGACCCTGCCAACCAATGTGGCACACCGCCTGATGTCGATTCCCTACGATCCAGCCAAGGAGAAGTGGTCCTCATACATGGGCCAATTTGATCTACATGTAGAAGTCAATGGACTCCAGGCTGCCCCCAATGTGAAGAAAAGAGCCCTATTCCTAACCTACTGTGATTCGGAACTGTACGAGATGGCAGATGCCCTTGTGGCCAATGATCTGCTCAGTGTGTCCTGGGATGAGCTACAGTGGGCATTGAAGGAACATTTCAACCTCTCTCTGTCATACCTGGCCAGCTGACACGAATTTTACATAAGGAGCCAGAGGGAGGGGGAGACGATAAACACCTTTGTAGCAGCTCTTCACAAACTATCAAATGGGAGAAAAGCCCCCATAGCATATTATTCTAAGATACTGTCCCAACCACAAAGAAACTACAGTCAAATCAACAAGAAAGCACTTGCCACTGTCGCAGGAGTCAAGCACTTCCATGAGATGACAGTTCAATTTGATTACTGACCACAAGCCTTTACTAGGCATACTCGCTGGGGATAAACCCAAACTGAACATCCTCTTGCCCAGGATGTTAAGATGGACCATATTCCTGGCCACATACAGCTACCACCTAATCCACAGGCCAGGAAAAGACATCTCCAATGCTGACGCCCTGAGTCACTGTCCCCTTCCAGATCTCACCGAAGACCAGGCGCCATCGACGGCAGTGCTCCTAGTGGAAAACTTATGGCCTGGACTGATGACATCGACAGAGATTGTGAGGCTTATGGCAAGAAACAAAACCATGGTGCAGATTTTAAACTGGGTGTGGAGGGGACGCCCAGAAACCATAGAAGGAGATGAATTCAAACCATTTAAAAACAGACAGGCTGAGCTGTCAGTAATCAAGGGCTGTCTAATGTGGGGGGAAAGGGTGATCATTCCCCACTGCTAAGGGCTCAAGTACTGACATTGTTGTATGAGGGTAACCCGGGGATTGTCTGCACGAAGGCACTCACCAGAAGCTCTGTGTGGTGGCCAGGACTAGACAAAGAGGTTGAGACCTGGATCGCCACCTGCACCCCCTGTCAAGAAACCCAACCAACACCCCCAGCAGTGATCCCCCTGAAGTGGGAAACCCCCACTTCCCCCTGGGCCCAGGTTTGCATTGACTTCATCAGAACTTGCAAAGGAAAAATATTCCTGATAGTGGTGGACACTTGCTCCAAGTGGTTAGAAGTAGTCATTATGAAGTCAACCACTATGGAGGCCACCATAAGAGTGCTGAGGAAACTATTCTCCACCCATGGACTACCAGATATGTTAGCGTCCAACAACAGGCCACAGTTCACATGACAGCCATTTGAGGGGTTCCTAGCAGGGTTGGGGATAAGGCACGCACTCTCCGCACCCACACACCCAGCCACCAATGGACAGGTGAAGAGAATGGTAAGAGCCAGCAAAGAAACCCTCAAGAGAATGGACATGGGGGACTGGCAAGAAAGGGTTGACAGAATACTATTAGCCCAATACATCACACTGCATGCAACAACACACCACAGCCCCGCCAAGCTGTTGATGGTTCACAGGCTGAGGTAAACCCTAGACAGGATATACCCTAACTACAACAATGAGACCCCCACAGATTCCACCAGAAAGTGCAGGCACTTTACCAAAGGGGATCTGGTCTATGCACATAATTACACAGGAGGGCCAACGTGGGTGCTGGCCAAAATTGTAGAAATCACCGGACCCAGATCATACCGGGTGGAGACAGAAGGAGGGAAACTGTGGGACAGGCACATTGACCAGAACAGGGCTGGGTCACTATCACGGACAACCAGCCAGAAACCTGACACACACAACCAAAACTGGCCCTGGCAAAACCTCTAACCACAGAGAACACTGGAAGAAATAACCACCTAGCCTCAAACCTGAACAGAACATGGGAACACTTAGCTTTAGAAGAGGAGGTCCCATGAAGTACTTCTGGGGCTTCAGGCTTGACGGGTCCTACTGCACCACGAGGTGACTTCGAGACGGTTCCACAGGCAGGGCCCAGAGTGGCAGCGGACCCATCCACATAGGCCACCACCCAGGAATGAGTGAGGTGCACAGGTCCAGTCACACCTCATGAACCTCCACCTACTTATGTGATTATGTATGGTATGCAGGTGAAGTTTGGATGGACATTAATAGGAAGGGAGGGTTGTTAAGTATTACCTTATACAGTCACAAGAGTGGGGTCTGATGTCAGACTCCACTCATTGGACCAGCCACTGGTGAAAAAAATGAAGTCCCGTCAGTGGCTGAAACTTTGGACAGTGCCAGCTATATAAACCGGCACTAGCCGCGGCTGAGCAGTTTTTACTTTAACTGCACAAATAAAGCTGTTAGAAGTTCCTGTCCTGTCCTGCCCCTTCAATCCATGCACCCACTTAACAAAAAGAGTCTGAAAAGTCATCCTACAGTGCAAGTCATTTGGCTTGCTCCCTTTTGAAGTCCTAAGTGATAATTGTCCAGCTGATTGTTTTTTTAAGATATTTATTTCTTGCCATGTGCTATATAGCTAGGAAGTTAAATTGTCATTCCACCTTGGATCAAAGATAATTGCTCAGGTTTGACCATCTCTGTTAGCCACTGGAGAGGACCAAACACTTATTTTCCTCCTCACAGTTTGGCATATCCCACAGTTGGCAGCAGTCCCACTTGCTTAAAAACTAATTTGACTCCTTTTCAAATCTGTGAACTGAGCATGGAAAAAGCAACAAATTGTACCAAAAATTATTTGCAGATACCTTGGGAAGCTGAAGACTTGGACAATCACAAAATCTCACTACTATAGGATCCCTCCCAAAGATAAATTGAACCACTACCCAATATTAGCATCTGATAACAGATTGTATCTATGAACTAGGTACAGAATGTGATTTGACTGCTTCAAAGATAAATGATTTTTTTCCTTACAAGGGAATGCAACAATGAAGATGAGAAATGCAAGCAAGACTATCCTTGCCCTTGTAATCTGAGAAAGGAAAAAATGCCTCTAACCCTCTGCTTTTACTTGTCCTTTCATCTTCAAAATGATACCTGAGTTTAATCTCACTTCATAAAATTATTTCCCAGTTTTAAGATATGAAGGGTCCCAGAACAATTAAAAATTGAAAGGGTTGAAAGAACAATGAAATGCCAAATATAATAAAAGATATATACAATATATATATATAGAGAGAGAGAGAGATTGATTGATTAATTATACACTATCAAGTAAGTGTTGACTGTCACTGACCACATAGATAGATTTTTATCCATAGTAATCTGTCTCTAATCTGGTTTTTCAGTTATCCCAACTGTACACCCATCACCACTGAGTACATTCACCTTGAAGTTGGAATCCTCTTCTTTTCTTTCACCTTTCCCAATATTAGTCATTTCTGGAGAGTTTGGTCTTTGCATAAGATGTCAAAAGTTGGATATTTTGAGTCTGGTCATTTGTATCTCTAGTGAGACCCCCGGAATGATCTATTCAATGGTCCACTTGTTTGTTTTCTTGGTTATTAATGGTACTCTTGTCTAAAATCAAAGTTTAATGGCATCAACTTCTTTTCACCAAGATAGAGATGCAGACCAATTTAAAAAAATATAATCTTGTATTGAAAAGTTCCTGAGAAGGCATTTCAAAATAATGAAGGGGTAGCATCTTCCAGTGATGGAAGACTTGAAGGAAAATCTTCAGTTCCAAGAAGGTTCTTGAGATTACCAAATAATTCTTAAGGTACATTACTCCTAAGCAATACAGGGTTTTGAAGTTCAAAACAAATTTCTGGGACTTGACCATGCAAATGGTTGAGAATCAAAGTGAAACCAAAAAAGGAAGGATAGAATAGAATAGAATAGAATCGAATCGAATAGAATAGAATAGAATAGAATAGAATAGAATAGAATAGAAAAGAAAAGAAAAGAAAGAAAACCTTCCTATAGTGATCTTGACCATTAACATCTCCCCAAATGCAGCTCAGTGACAAACAAGAGAGTGCACTGTAAAGTGTGGCAAAATATCAAGAATGATTGTATATATCTTACAAGCATAACTTAATTCAAAAACATATTTTCTTCTTCTCATTTCCCCTTGTGTACATGAAATTTGTTCCATAATGAAAAATGCATGTAGAATTTTATCCTTATGTGCTATAAATGTTTCTGCACCTAGAACATAGCTATATTGTTTTTATTTTCCCAAACTCCCTATTTCTGGTATTTTTTTGTTTTGTTTTCATAACTACTTTCAGGTTGATTTGTTTTATCATTTATCTTCTGACTATGCTGTCAGCAGGGAAAATGGAAAGGAGTGAGTTTTAAGAGGAAAACATTATGAAAATGTGTTAAAAAACAGAGCTTACGGAGGTACTAGGTGTACCGTTTTTAATTCTCTCCTCTAGGCTATATCATGAGGTGAGTTGCACACTGTATTTATAGCAATACATTTCTTTCTGATGGAGGAAAAGATGAATAAACAAATACCCTCTACTAGTTGCTAGTACCACTCAAAAAACAGTGAGCTACTAAATATCTGAGGAACTTTAAAACAAACATTTTATTGCAATGGTGTGCAAAGGGAGAAAAAGAAACCAAGAGAAACAGTAGGATAGAATAAATTAAAATAAGTTAGAGGCCACTGAGGCACTGTTAGGTTTTGTTTAATTTAAACAAAATATGAAATTGTTACAGAAAGATTCTGATATGATAAGTACCATCTGCTGCTATTTTGTTATATAATAATTTGCATAAAATCTATTAAGTCTGTGTACTGCATGCTTCACTCTTTTAATAACCTACAGTTATGTGTAACATGCACTACATGCTAACAAAATGGAACAGTGAGATAGTCCTAACTAAAACTACATCCAGGAAAGAATGTAAAGGGATTATTGTAACTGAGATTTTCTTGGCTTGCGGCCGATAAAAGAATTTAACTACCTTTTCACTGAGAACAGTGTTGGTTTTCATACATACAATTATTCCTCAGTAACTCAACTGTATTAGTTAGTGTAGACACGACTGGGAATAAGACAGCCGAAAAAATCATATTAAATCAATCAGTTAATTAATAGGAAAACTATCCATTCATTCATCAATGGAAAATGTGCCTTTTGGGGTTTTGCCATTTTAAAGAAATCTGTTGAAGACTAGACCTTTGACATTGGATGTGAGCATATTTTACTCCTCCACTGTGCTTTGATTACATGCAATTATTTCCCCAGGACAGCTTTTTTCCTTCTTGTTCTGAAAAAGCATAAATGCTTGGTTCTTTGCCAGTTAAACTGTAGTTCAAACTAGAAGCGTCATGTTTTTTTTTTTTTTTTGCTCTGTTGCTGTGGACACTGTTTTTAGCTATAGATTTTTGAAACTGGAATTATGGTTTGGTGTAAAAATAATTTGAAAAAAAAAAGATTTCTAAGACAGTTGTTACCAGGACTTCTGGAAGAAAGAAACAATTATTGGATGTATTCACATCAGCACGATATAGGGTTCCTTTGAATCTTACCAATTGTACAGCAATATGTTTTCTGCATTGAGTTTTTGATGAGCTGTTTTACCTTCAAAAATTATGATCTTTTATTTCTGACAAGTAAAGTACACGTTTTATTTTTGCAGAATGTCTTAACGTGGGGTATAATATATTTGCCTGATTCAAAAGGAAATATTCAAAATATCCTGATATGTTAGAAGACACAAAACTAGTGTGGTGTAGTGGTAAAGATTAAGGTTTAGGAGCAGTGAGATCCAGGTTCTGGTTCAGCAACAGATGCTCAGTGGGTGACTCTATGTAATTGAATGTGAGAACAACCTTTGAAGAAGTGGAGGGGAGAAGAGAAGAGATGCTGCTCAGGAATAATGAGATAAAAGAGGAAGAAGCCCAGAAAAGGCTAGAAGAGGAAGAAACTAAAAAATGAATTGACTCTCTTCCTCTAGAACAGGCCTCTTCAAACTGTGGGCTGGATGTGTGACATGCAGACCATGCCCAACCTGGCTTCACAAAGGCAAAAAAAATATTGATACATCATGATGCATCACATGATTCGATTGAGCTTGACACCTGTGCTCTATTCAGGTAGTAAAAAGAGACAGAAGGAGATTTGTACTTTCAGACTTGTATGATTCTATCCTGTAGTCTTATAATAACATAAATTTAAACCATTCTGTCATTATTTTTTTGGTTGGTCTACTTGGGAGGCTTACATTTTGGGCCAATCACTGCACTTTCAGTTCAGCCAACCTTGCCATGTAGACCAGCCAAAGCTCCTGGTATATATGCTCCTGATCGAAAGGCAGAATCACACTGTAATCTCACAGGCAGCAGCTTGAGAAATAGAAAGATCTCGGGGAGCTGGCATTTACTAGAAGATGTTGGGCTAAAATTAGTGAAAACATTTTTGCCTGTTGCTGTCTCTCAGATTGCTGTTTTTCTTAAACAGAAAAAAAAAATGTCAATGCTGTGGAAGCATGCACACACACGCGCGCACACACACACTTCATGGGTTAGTAATTCTAGCAGCTCCTGAAAATATAAAAATTGGCGTGTCCAAAATGTGTAGAATATCCTTTATTAGCCAACAAGGAATTTTAGTCACCATATAAAAGACAATGGAACACCTCTGTGGGTTTCAATGATCTTAGACAGCTTTTACTAGATTGTGCCTCTATTACCGCTACCCTGATGCTGATTTCCATCTAAATGTTATTTATTTCAGATAAATCATAGCTGAAGTAGACAACTACTACATTGCAAGTTATTCCTTCAACTATTTTTGAGAATTGATCATTTCTGCATTCTTTATTCCCCTTGTTGTCCTTTTTATGGTTCATTTTGTTAGCAATTTCTTAGGTTTTAACAAACTCTGCTTTATGAAAATCAGCAAACATCAGCAAACATCTGATAATATAGTCCCAGTTGTTTGAAGACATAGTAAATATCACTCACTGTCTTGAAAGTTGTCCCATTCCTAGTCATGCAAAACACAAAGAGGAAGAAGAGAGCAAAAGAACACATGTCCAAATCATATATTGTTTTAAATTATGATTTATTATATTTGGTTTCATTGGAATTGATCACCTATGTCATGCATGTACATGAGTGTACATATATTGACAGCACATCTAGAAACATAAAGAGATAAATTATATGGAAATGTATGCAGGAAAAAAAATCAGCTACATTTATTTCCCATTTTTTAATGATTGTCTTATTTGAAAGAATGGTCTCCTATCCCATAATTTCATTTTAAATGCAGTAAAATAATATTGTGTGCATTTAATGATTTGTGACTGGACAATGTCCATGCTGTGGTCAATATTTCTCAGAAATCAAAAACAGATTAGAAACAGCTTAATGGAACACAATTCTGGGACAAAGAGTTTTTTGCTGATGTCAGTGTATTCCCACTATAATTACAGAAAGTGTGAATTTATAATTAGAAGCAAAGAACTTGAGGAGTGAATATTTCAGTTTAAATTAAATGGCTCAAAGGTGTTAAACTTGATGTCTTGGGGGTGGGTGGGTTTCAATCTTTCTCTCTTGGAATATTTTGCTAATTAAGCAAATATTTTCTTAAGGAGAAAAGGAATTTTTATGCTAGCACTCTGATTAAATAATGGGGAAGGTGTTTATGTTTGTTTGTTTTTTTGTTTTAATCATTTTGTTGCCACCAGGAAAAGGTTTCTTATTCTCAGAGGAACTGTGTGATTTCAGCTCTGGGGCGAGTGAGCAAATGCCATTCCACCCTCTCTGCAGATGTTCAGCAGATCCCAAGAGACTGTCTCAAAGAGGAAAATGTGAGGAATAAATCTGGCAGCTCCATTATAAAGCAAATAATCTGGACTGAAGAACTCCGTATAAAACAAGGATTTGCCAAATTGCTTTTTTGGCTTTATAACATGCTAAGTTCACATTATGAATGAAGGTGAATATAGGTGTTACAGGATCCAATCTGGTTTTGTCGTCAGAGCTTTCAGACTCAGTGTTGGAGCCCATCTTCAGGAAACTTCTCTCTAGCAGAATATGTGCTGTTCTGTGTTTGGTTCTTATATGATGCCTGTCGTGTGTGGCTTTTTAGATGTTGATTGAATGTTGATGGATGACTATTATGTTGTTGCTGTCATTTGCTTGTGCTGCCAAGTCCTTGCCTCCTAAATATTTGATAAGCTAGTAGTAAATCAGCACTCCTGTTGACTGACAAGGGGTCCACTTCCCAGACTTTAATAATTTTCCTAGCTGTTTGTGTGCCTGCCCATCCAACAATCTTAGTGGCTGTAAAATTGAATATATGTCCTTGTTCCTTGCACCATGAGGCTATCAATAAGTTCAGGTCCCCTCATCTGACTGCTTGCTTGTGTTCTTGTAATCTGGTGGTCCTACATAGTCACAGGGCAATTAATGATCTGATAGATTACACTGTAAGAGGCATCCAACTACATGAAATTATTTCCACACTCTTTAGATAAGGTGAGAAATTCACCCATCATCATAGATCTTTGAGTATTCCTACCTGAATAGCTTATTTGACAATTTGCTGCCTGTAAACAACTGGGTGCCATACTACTTTCACCCTTTGATAGAATCTTTGAGTTGCTATCATAATACTTACTGTACTCCTGAACTTGGCCTACACTTCCTCTGTATGAGCTAAGTGGGTGACTGATTCTTGTATGAATGTACCATTGAAAAGGTTCAAAGCCTCCATATTTTGTCTTTGCATTCAGCACGGAACTTACTACAAAGGTTGCATGTTGTGTCTTTGGCTTTCTCACATGAGTGTGAATGAGCCAGTAGCCTTTTGGTACTGTAGCCAAGCAGGATTCACAGACACAAGATCTCTATTCTGTCCTTCGCTTTGTATCAATCGGATGGAACCAAGCCAGTCCAATCTTGACACTTCTTGAATAAAAGAATCCTTTCACACTTGATAGCAGGAAATGGCAGTACAGAATGGGGCTGGAATGATTAAGCAAGCAGAAAAAAAAGTAGGCAACAATCCCTTCAAATTTCTTAAGTAAATTAAATAACTAGATCTTTGGAAATCCTTCTGTAAAATATACAGTATTGAATCACATATTTGGGACCCATCCAAATATCACTTTGCAGGGTGTTAAATGCAGCAGTGCTGCTTTGGGGGAGAAAATTTCCAAAATATGTATTTCAGTAGCTACATGAGATGAACCTTCCCATCTAACTATTTGCAAATGGAGAGGTGCAACCACTGTTCAAAATAATATTTGGTATTTAATATTTAATAACATTTCTTCTCCAAACAGAAAATCTTCCAAAGTGTACCTGATAAACAAATGAAGTGGTTGGAAATACACATTTCATTGGAATGCACCCTTCTGGAAAGGCAGAAAAGTCACATGTCCTTCTTGCATCTTTCAGAGCATAAAGGAACGCTGATATCTTTGGTTTAGTGTACAGGGGTTATTGGCTGAGCAGATCTTTTGCAACTAAAGCTGCCCGCTGACGATTTTTTTTTTTTAATTGTGCAGTAGTCCTGCCTCATTCACTGGGTTTTTCAGGGAGGCTTGATAACATCATGTTCCATTTGTAGTCCTCTACTGCTAGTCTTGTTTCCTGCCACAGAAAGGCTGTTAAGGAGGGAAAGATGGAAATGTTACACAGTACATTGCAGGGTAGAGAGCTAAGGCTAGAAACTGTTTAGCTGGAAGTATTTTGCACGGGAGTAAAGAAACATGTTATATTAATAAGAGGCTGAACAATTTGAAGAACATTGCCTTCCATATGCACACATTCAAAAAGCTATGGAAACCAGACTTACTCTGTGTGTGTGTGTGTGTGTGTGTGTGTGTGTGTGTGTAGTCCTTCATTTACAGCAGTTCATTTAGTGGCATTTCAAAGTTACAGCTGAAAAAAAGTGACTTATGTCCATTTTTCTACCATTACAACCTTTGTAGCATCCCCATGATCATGTGATCAAAATTCAGAAACTTGGCATCTGGTTCATACTTATGACCATTGTTATGTCCTAAAGCAGTGGTCCCCAACCTTTTTTCTACCAGGGACCAGTTTCACGCAGGAACACTTTTTCAAGGACCGGTTAGGGTTTGTTTATTTATTTATTTATTTATTTATTTATTTATTTATTTATTTATTTATTATTTTTATTTTTTATTTTATTTACTATTACACTATCAACTCACTAAAATTAACCAATGTTGGAGGGTTACTAAAAATGTGTATAAATGCAAGACTAGACTCCAATAAAATTATCATGATTCAGTTGATCATGCTCAAACAAAAATATATGTTTGGCAAAAATATATGTTTTCTCCAAAAGCATTTTGTAAGGTAATAATCCGCAATTCAGATTTTACATTTAGGATGGGTTTGATCTCCCATATGGTCTTCAGCTTTCCACAATCTCAACAATTGTAAGGTGTGTGGGGAATTCAGAGTCCAAGTCCACACATTTTAAAGTTGTTGAGGTTCAGAAATCCAAGCATATAAGGAATTCCAGGGATTCATTCCAAATACCTGGAGACCCCACTTCTTTCCGGATCTCTCTCGACCCATTTCTCTGCAACCCCTTGGCAAGCAGAGCATTGTCTAGAATTCTTCCAGCTGAAATAAGTATTTCAATTACCTGGGAATAAATCCCTATTAAACCAGTCAAACTTTTAGTAGATATTCACTGTGTAGCTTGGCTAAAGCAACATTCTGCCCTGTGTGCTTTAGGATTCTCATCTCTTTCGCTCTCTTCTCTTCTCTTCTCCTCTCCCAGTTGTTTCGCCTCCACTCAGTGCCTTTCATCGCGCACCCTTGTCCTCCCCCGGCTGACAGCTCCACCGCCGCCACCACCGCCGCCAAGCCATGGCCCCAGCGCCCCTCCAGCACCCCGGACAAGCACAGGGCTGCTTTCAGTGGCTCCCACGAGGGATCTGGATCGGGATCTGAGCCCCTTCATTCCACCCCACTCCAGCTTTCGGCTCACACGCCTCTCTCTCGCTTTCGCTCTTGCTCCCTTTCCCCAGGTGGAAAGAGGAGCTTCGTGGTGGAGCTGCTGAGGTGAGCTTTCTCCCCACCCCGTGTTCCTTTCTCCCTCAGGCCGCCGACTGGTGCTGCTGAGGGCAGACTTCGAAACAAGATGGTGCCCAAGCAAAGTAGGCGGCCTGGTCCAAAATGATCCATGGACCGGTACCGGTCCAGGGACCGGCGGTTGGGGAAGCCTGTACTAAAATCATCTGATCATTTTTTTCAATCGTTTGACAACAAAGTCATTGGGGAAGCCAGATTCACAACTGGGTTTCTAAATTATTAACTGCAGTGATCCACTTAACAACTGTGACAAGAAAGGTCGTAAAATGGGCCAAAACTCACTTAACAATGTTTCACTTAACCACTGAGATTTGGGGCTCAATTGTGGTCTTAAGTCAAGGATTACCTGTATATATGTATTTGTGTGTGTATGTGTTTATGTATATGTATATGAGTCATGGTGGCACAGTGGTTAGAATGCAGTAGCGCAGGCTAAATTCTGCTGATCACCGGCTGCCAGCAGTTTGGCAGTTCGGGTCTCACTGGCTCAAGGTTGACTCAACCTTCCATCTTTCCAAGATCGGTAAAAAGAGAACCCAGATTGTTGGGGACTATATGCTGGCTCTGCAAACCACTTAGAGAGGCTGTAAGGCACTGTGAAGTGCTATATAAATCTAAGTACTGTTGCTATATGTATATGTGTATGCATATGCATATGTATGTTAGTTTCTTTGTTTTTGTTTGATTTAGAGAAGTTGCCAGAGTGAGAGAACCTGCATCTAAGAGAGCTTTGTTTGTTTCCTGAGTGTTTTTGTGTGTGGCATCTTTTCATAAAAAATTAAATTCTGGTGCTGAAGTTGGAAGTTGAAGTTTATGAGATAAAGTGAAATCTGATTTAGCAGAGGGTCAACAGAATATAGATACAGTGACCATACATCCTGTATTATAAAAGACAATCCTTTATTTCAAGAAAGATTTCCTTTAAATTCATTTATTTTTCAAAAACTCCTTTTAGTTTTTTATTTTGGTCATTTTACCATACAAATGATACTATTTAATGCAGAATCTTTCATGTACATTCATATGAAAAAATGATCAAATTGTCTTTTGGAAATAAATGTATATATCCTGTTTGATTTGGTTTTTTTTTTAATTTGAATATTGACCAAGATTTTTGTTGGTTATGTTCTTGTGTTTTCTAAGGCAAAGTGTATAGACATAAACAATTATTTTTTATCCTCATGAACCTTCTCATTGTTAGGGTTTGTCCTTTATTTTTTCCCCAAGAAAATGTAGTTATAGGAGTGGTAAAGCTTCTTTGTCCTTAAGCCAGTACAAGGAAGGTTTTTGCTAGAGAAAGGGAATAAATTACCAGTTCTAAAATATCTTCCCACTTTCATTATTGTGGGGAAATGGGACTCAAATTCAATACACAAGTTCTGAACTCCCAGGTTTTGTCTTCCTCTATCTTGCTTTATTTATTGATTGATTTGATTTGAGCCAACTTTTCTGTTCTTGATCTGTGTCTGAAACTCTACCATTTCATTCTCCAAGCTCTCTATGGCTTTCTGGAGCCTTGTGATTCTTCACAGCGATGATTAGAAAATGAACTAAGTTGTTATGAAGTGTTGACACATAGGCAGCCATGAAAATAGTTTAATAAGTGAATCAATTCCCAGGCATTGCTGTAGAACTTATTACAGTTCCAACAAACACTGTGACATACAAAATACAGCAATTACAGGAGATTATCAAGGAATATTGTTAGAGATATCAGTGGCTTTATAAGCCTTTATCCTAGTCATCAAATAGCTCTGATGAATATAATGACAACAAATGGGGGAAAACTATTTATTTATTGGTTTAGTCTAGTTTTTCCTGATACCCACTGGAGTTGAGATACCAATACATTTAAATAAATAAGTAAATATACTTTTTGAAGAATGGCAGAAGCGTGGATTTGAACATCTGCACTATTACATAGCAATAAGTTGAAGATTTTTCTTTTGCAAAAAGAAACATCTTAATTACAACTGGTAGATGCACACCCAGTTGTACAACTGGTGTTGACTATCCAGAAATAACCTATGATTTTATTTACAGTCACATTTGCTCCTAATACTAGTTTGTATAATGAATTTTCTATTGATTATATTTTTATAGAAATAAAATGTTCTCTAATTTCTTCATTTGTTTTACTTTTGTGTCCCCATATTGAGAAGTCTCCTCCTCCTCCTCCTCCTCCTCCTCCTCCTCCTCCTCCTCCTCCTCCTCCTCCTCCTCCTCCTCCTCCTCCTCCTTCCTGTGAAGCAGTAACAGCAAATCTACAAATCTATTATTCATCCATCCATCCTTCCGTCAATCTATCCATTCATCCACCCACCCTCACCCCATCCATTTGTGTGTGTGTGTGTGTGTGTGTGTGTGTGTGTGTGTGTGTGTATGCTTTTAGATCAGCTGGTCTGTGGCATTAGAGACATCCACTTACAGAGGCATCTCCTGGCCAAAGCTGACCTAAATCTAAAAGCAGCCATCGAAGAGGCTCAAGCCATGGAAATGTCAACACTTTCCGTGGCAGAAATTCAAGGCTCCAGCAGCTACCTGGGCAGCAGAACCAATGCAGCCATTCACCACGAAGAAGCTGTCAGCTCAGAATTTTATGACACAAAGAAGAAATCAACCATCTAAAGGGCCCCCAGCCGGCCCAAAGAAGAAACAACACAGCTGAAAGAAAATTCACTACACCACAGTTCATCTGCCTAAGCTGTGGAGGCAATCATTCAAGAGCTACCTGCCATTTCGGAAACATGATCTAACTCAAGTTCCAGAGAAAGAGTCACCTAGCAAGAATCTGCTAGTCTGGGAAGAATCTGAACCAGCCAGCTCCATACCAACCACAAACAAAAAAACCTTTAAAACAAAAGAGGACTGCTTTACTATAAATAAAGCATGTCCAAAAGCTGAAGCACTAACTAACCAGACTTGTTATACTTACATTAACAAAATTAATGTTGATGTTCTCTTAGAAGGTAAAATCTGCAAGATGGAGGTAGACACCGGCTCCTTCCTCTCCATCCTGTCCTGGGACACCCTGAAGCACCTGGTTCCTGGCATCTCAAGGACTGACACCCTGCAACCTACCCAAGATTTAGATCAGCAGCTTTCTGACTTTGCTTAGATTTTTGATGACAAACCTGGCTGTTACAATGGCACACCCATCTCACTTAATGTGGACCCCCAGGTGACTCCAATAAGACTCAAACTGCACAGAATACATCTTGCCCTGCACCCCAAAGTTGATGCGCAGCTGGACAAACTAATTTCACAGGGGGTTCTAGAGCCTGTTGATTTTGCAAAATGGGAGACCCCCATAGTCATCCCCTTAAAACAGGATGGCTCAATTTGAATATATGCAAACTACAAGTCTACCATCAATATGGGGCTCCAGCCAAATGCCTACGCAGTACCCCATTATCCAGCAACTACTTCATTCTCTGGGTAAAAGTTCAATTTTTGCTAAATTAGACATGAGACAGGCCTACCAACAATTTCCTGGAGAAAATCAAACTGCTGAAGCGCAGACAATAATTACCCGCAGAGGCGCTTTCAGATGCAAGCACCTCCAATTTGGCATGAGCGTAGCACCAGGCATATTTCAATCAATAATGAAGTGTTTACTATACAACATACCAGGAGTCACCCCCTACTTTGATAACATCCTTATTGCAGCTGACAGTTCAAAAGAACTTTTAAAATGTTTAAGAAGAGTACTTCAGTGTTTCAAAGATACAGGACTAAAACTCAGCAGGAAAAAAATGCAAATTTGCTATTGACCAGGTAGATTTTCTGGGTTACCACATTGATTCTGCTGGCATCCACCCCATGGACTCAAAAGTTAGAGCAATTCAGGAAGCCCCCACTCCCACTACAAAAACTGAATTACAAGCTTTTGGGAGGCTCCTAAATTTTTACATTTTCATTTTTGTCCCATAAAGCAACAGTAGCTGAGCCTTTATATAGTCTACTGGATGCTAAGTCCCCATGGAAATGGGGCCCTAAAGAAGAAGCCTCTTTTGAAGCCATTATGTCTCTGTTGACCTCACAAAATGTGTTAATACAATTCAACAATTCACTTCCTTTAGTACTAGTATGTGATGCCTCACCTTTTGGGATTGGTGATGTTTTAGGCCACAGGCTTCCTAATGTCCAAGAGGCACCTACTGCATTTTTCTTTCGAACTCTATCACAAACAGAAAGAAACTACAGCCAGATAGACAAGTAGGCCTTGGCTGCTGTGGCCTCAGTTGAAAAAATTCATGAATATTTTTATGGCCATCATTTTGAACTTGTCATAGATCACCAGCCCCTGCTGGGCATCCTAGCTGGAAACAAACCAAGCCCCCCAATTCTGTCTCCAAGAATGACATGTTGGACTTTATTTTTGGCTGCTTACAGCTATACTTTGACTTACAGACCTGGCAAGAACTTGGCAATACGCAGATGCTTTAAGCAGATGTCCCTTACCTATCCCTGTAACTGCCCCTGCTCCAAGGGTTTACACTTTCCTCATTGAGGACCTGCAATTAAGACAATACTGCTGCTGACATTGCTCAGTTTACTGCTAGAGATCTACAATTATGCCAAGTTCTGAACTGGGTGCAAAGAGTGGGGTTGCAGGGGGCCTGTAGTCATTGAATTTCGCCAGTTTAAAACACGTCAATTTGAACTGAGTGTTCAGAAAGGATGCCTCCTGTGGGGAAGCAGGGTAGTTATCCCTCATAAGTTGAGGCCTCGCATTGTTAATGTGCTGCACCAGGGGTATCTTCAAATAACCAGGATGAAAACTTTGGTCCAAAGCTTTGTGTGGTGGCCTGGGCTGGATGATGCAGTAAATAAAAAGGTACAAGGGTGCCAGGCCTGCGAAATGTCAAGGTCTGAACCCCCTGCTGCCACTCCAGGGGAGTGGGAAAATACCAAGACTCTTTGGTCTCGGGTCCATATAGATCTGGCAGGCCCTTTCCAAGGGACGACATTCTTGATTAGCATAATAAGTCTTTATTGATTAGCCCTTGGGCCATATCAAAGTACAAAGTTCAGCAACAATTTGTTACTAAAATTTAATAAAAGCAATTCAAAATGAAATTTGATAAAATACCATTTAAAATGGAACTTGATAAAATCCATTTTAAATGGAATCTAGACAAAATACAATTTAAGATGAAATACTAATAAAATACAATAAAAAATAAAATTGTAATAATGTACAATAATTTAAGATATAGATAAAATATAATAACATTATATTTCAGAGTTGCCCTTGCAATCTACCCCAATCAGTCCCACATATGCAGATCTCAGCTGAATCATTTTGTTTAAATACTGTGCTAATTTAAATGTTATTTTCAAGTTCTGGCCGGACATAAGGTAAGTTATTTTGATATGGGTATCCCAATGGGTCATTCATCTGATATATAGACCAAGATACTTGTCTCTCATCCTCTTATACAGGCAACAGTCAAATAGGATGTGAGCCAGGTCCTCTACTTCTGCCGCTCCGCAAATGCAGAGACGCTCATTGTACGGTATTGCATGAAATCTCCCGTATTCAACCATTGTGACAAGCTGTTGAAATCTCGCTCTCGTGAATATCCCCCTAAGATGTTTTGGGAGTTGTGACCTCAAGTAGCTATCTACTTAAAAAGTACATGTGTATTTACTCAACCATTTCAAGTTACCTACCTTACTAAGGATAGCTATATAGATAGCTATGCAGTTTGTGCATCTATATCCTTAATTCTTTGGGCAACTCTTTTTTTAGATTGTTCTCCTGTTATACAAGAGATAGGAAGACCACAGCTTCTTACAAAATTTGTTAGTGTAATGATCCAGGAGATTTGTGATTGTAGTTTTATTTGCTCTAGTAGGCATAATTTGGGTAGTCTTCCAGTCTCCATTTCATTAACTTTGCACCAGTAGTTATAAGCTCTAATTTTAGATAATGCCTGAATTGTATAAATTCCCAATTCAGCTCTAACTGCTGCAGCAGATGTTCTTGGGTCTACACCCAAAATGCATCTCAAATGCTGGGACTGTGTTTGTTCTGTGGTTGAGTAAAGACCCCAAATTTCTGCTCCATACAAGAGCATTGTGGTAACCTTAGCCTTATAAACCTTGATTAATGGGACTAGGGACCCTGGATGACTATGTTTTTTTTAGTTTGAGCAATAAATTCAAATGGGCTTTTGCTCTAAATGTACTCTGTTGATGATGGCAGGCCCAAGATCCAGTCTTGGAAAAAGTCCAAATATTCAAAAGAATTAACCTGTTCAATTGGTTCACCATCCAATTGCCACCTATGTCTCTGATGGTTTCTTTCAAACACCATTATTTTTTATTTTGATTTACTAATGATTAGAGAGTTATCCTGGCAATAAGAGCTAAATCTTCTTAATAGCCTACGTAATCCTACTTGTATGTATGATAATAAAATCATATCATCAGCATAAAGCAAGCTGTTACAGTAAGTATTTAAGATCATCGGCATGTGTACCATGGTATCCTTCATTAACACTGGCAGGTCATTGATGTATACATTAAATAACAATGCAGCCAGGATATACCCTTGCCTTATCCCTTTATTTGTGCAAATCCTGTTAGTCAGGGCCCCATTAACCCCATACCACACCCTCAAACAGGTACTTGTGTAAAGGGCTTTAATCAAAGCCAGGAGTCTAGGTTCTATTTTAAGAGATGTCAGTTTACTCCATAGTACGTCTTTATTTAGCATATCAAATGCTGCTGTAAGGTCTATGAAAGCAGCAAACAGGGGTCTTCTCTTATAGGCATATTTGGCAATTTACATGATTCAAGACAAAGCAGTTATCAATATCGATCTTCCTTATCTAAAACCTGCTTGTTCTTCTGTGAGGATGTTGTTTTCCTCTACCCAGATTTCAATTCTGTTCAAAAGGTACCTAGCATATATTTTTGCTACAATGTCAATCAGGCTGATGGGCCTATAATTACTAGGATCTTTTTTATTCCCTTTTTTATATATGGGGACAACTATTGCCATCTTCCACCCATCTGGTATATGGCAGGTGTTATTTATGTGTAAAAAGGCCTGCCAAAACAGGGCCCCAAAAGCTGGGAAATTTCTTAAATAATTCTGCTGGTAGAAAATCCTCTCCTGGGGCTTTATTGCTCTTTAAACTTTTAATGACACTACTTGAATTAGTTGAGTGGTGTGTATAAGGGTATATGTAATTCTTATCCTTACCTCCCAAAATTTGGAGATTACCCTTAAAAATTAAGGAGACTAGGAGCAAACCAGTGGGCATTACTTTTACAATCTCTCGAGAGCCACTGAGGATGAGATTCCCTTCTTCTGGGCAAGCTCATACAAAGACGACCCAGTCTAGTGTTCAAATCTCCTAATAAAACCACTATGGACTGAGGATAGAGTATTGCTATATCTTCTAGTATAACTTCCAAGCACATCCAATATTCGGAATTATAGTGCTGGGATGTGCTTGGGGGAATATACACATTTACCAATATTAACTAAAGCTGGTCATATTCAAATTTGACAGCTAGAAAGTACGGATACTTGTCTTAGTTATATAATTTCTCTCCCTGCCATTGCAACTCTTGCTTTATAAGAATGCATAGCCCATCAGAGGGTCTCCCTTTGTTCTTTGTTTTTTGGGCTGGGGAGGCCCATTCCTGAAAGCCTGGCAGTTGTACTGGTTTGTCCACTTCAGTTCGCCAAGGTTCTTGAAGGGCTATTATGTCAAATCTAGAGAAAAAGCTCATTAGTCCACTATCAACTATCCCTTTCCAGCCCACTATGTTCCAGGTCACGAACTGTATGGGATTCTCAGAAGCAAGATGATCTTGCTTGGTTAATTGGCTGGATGGTAAAGCTGTCAGATGTCAACTTGACATTGGAACCAGATCAATATCATCTAAGCTTCCCATATAAACACAATTGTTGTGAGGTTCGATATTTCTCCTCATGGATTGCAGAACTTGTTGCTCCTCTATATCTTGGTTGCCAGTATGCCTTTGCTCTTGCTCCAAGAATGACTTTTTTTCCCAATGAGCAGGTACACTGGTTTAAATCTATAAATGTAGATTTATGTCCATTTTTGGAGTGGCATAGCTGAGGATTCATCTTGTGAAAAGCTGTTATGGGAGCTTCTAAATCAATTGAAGCTGGAAGCTGGATTATCTCCTTAGTGTTTGTCAGTTTAGGGGGCACTGTGTGATGAAGACACTGTGTGTCTTTCAGTTGTTTCTCAGAGGTTGGGTCAGTCAGTGCAGTTACCCCACAGTCAGCCTGTGTGACAGTACCTTCTTTTACTGTTAAGGTAGTGGCAGTTTGTTGATTAAATACATTGTCACAAGATTGCGTGGTTAGTGGAGCCAAATTAAATTGAGGCTTTGCTGTAGATAGAGTTGTTGTCAATGCCTCTTTTAGGTCATCCAATCTTTGAATGATGTTAACTTACTCAGGTTCTGACAATGCACTGAATAAGTCAGTCCTTCTCAGGGTCAGTTCAGTTGCAGCAGCCTCAGGTTTAGCAACGTGAGAGCTGTTGCAACCTAGATTTGGCAACAGTTCCCACTTGGTGATGCTGTTTCAGGAGTGGGTACACTTTTCTGAGCAAAAAACCCTTATTGGAAATATTGAGAAGGTGCTCAGAAAGGGCTTCATTCTGAAAAGCATGGAGGGTATTATGGGTTGCTTGAACAATAGGAGAATTCTCGTGCATTGCATTCTTGCTGGCAGCCACTCTGCATGTAGTAGATCTATCAGAGTGAGTTCACAATGGAGCAGCTGGCTCAGGGACAGCCTAATAGATTTTCTATTACTCCAATGCCCTCTATTTACTCTCTTGTCATAAATTTACAAGGTAACCTGGTTAGTTTGCAAACTGTAGTTATGTTGGTCATCTCTTAGGTCTTTACCTGATTGTTTTCTCTATGTGTGTTCAAATTTTTGAGAGGAAAACAAAGTCCTCCACTAGTTTCATTTTCTGAGTTAGCTGTCCCATATCTATCCATGGTTATCCTCCCAAGTCCTTCTGCAGTATTTGAGTGGCTCCTAACAAACGTTGCAAAAGATTCTTTCAGGCAATCAACCTTATTTATGACAATTGACAAAAGATCATATATTGAGTTTACAGTTTGAGCTGTAAGCGAACATTGTCTAGAGAGGAAGTCTGTCACATTTTCCTTCTTTAAATTTGTTACATCTCCCCGCTGAGCAAAGAAGGCTACTGCTGGGCTCCAAGAACAGGAGCCACCCTCCGAGAGGGAGGAGGACAGCTCTACACACTGCTTTTCTTCCAGTTCGGTTTGTTCCAATGAATCACATAAATTAAGTTTGTCTGACAAGGTGCCTGTGAATGAGTTACTCACTGGAACAGACTGTCAGTTTGCAATATAATCTTCCATTTTCTGCTGTTTCAAAGACTTGGATAAACTCTCTGCTGCAGAGTGCTGCCTCTTCCTTCTTTTCCCCACTCAGGTTTGTCAAGAAAGCAGTTGATTCTTATCAAGTTTTGTGGTTAAAGGGCAGCCTCTCCCAATAATATATTGGGAGATTTGGGACACTGAAAACAGAGTCCAGTTAATATAAATATTGGTCCTCACCAGGAAGTCTCTTGGCCATATAAACCACCAAATAGCAAAAGGCAGGTTTCAATGTGTTTAATGTCAAACAATGAACTTCCCATCTGGCAAGAACGGCATACAATCCGGTCTAGATTAGCACTCAGTCAGCATAAATGTTTGGAGAATGGGAGCTGCAGTTTATATATATATATAAAAAAAACCTGAAAGGCACTAGGTTGATTAAATATAATGGTTTTCCAAACTGCCGATACTTGCAGCACTGCTTTTTCTACAAAAAAACAAAACAGAACACATTGCTAAATTTGTAATTATTCAAAGGAAAAATATTCCCTCCGCCCAAAAAAAGACCAGCACAAATCCCTTTTCAACGCTAAAGTTGCCTTACTTATCTTTAATAGTGAAGGGCTGTAGCCACGCTTTAAATCAATGTTATCAGTGCCTGAATTTTCCGCAGGGGGCGCTTCCACATTCTTGATTTTAGCGGACTCCTATTCCAAATGGGTTGAACTAACCCTGCTAAAGTCTACCACTACTAAAGTGGTGACCAGGGCTCTTGACAACATCTTTGGAACCCATGGTTATCCTGACACCCTAGTTTCTGATAATGGCCTCCAGTTTATTTCCAGCCCTATTGAACTATTTCTAGCCCAGAAAGGTTTCAGACATGCCCCTATCTCTCCTTTCCATCCAAATGCTAATGGATTGGCTGAATGAGCTGTGAGATCAGCCAAAGAGGCCCTAGGCAGGATAACTGAAGGAGATTGGCCTTCAAGGGTTGCCCTATACCTACTTACCCAGCACACTACCCCCAGTTCTGTGACTAACTTATCTCCTGCAGAATTACGAATGGGAAGATGGCTTAGAACCACCTTGACCATCTGCATCCGCCCTATGCCCCAGCAACCCCATTAGATTCAACCAGCAAAGTAAGAACCTTTAGCTCAGAGGACCCAGTCTATGCCCAAAATTATACTGGGAACCCCCTATGGTTGCTGGGGTGAATAGAGGGGGTTAATGGGCCAAAATCTTACAGAGAAAGATTGGCCAATGGCAACAGCATTTTGATCAACTGGGTTGTTGGAGTGCCCCTACAGGTCTGTCCCAGGAAGAAGACAAAGCTGCAGAGAATGATGCAGATGTCCCAACGACCCAGAGAAAAGACCCAGAGACTAATCCCGAACAGTAGTACCAGTGGCCTACCTCTCCACTGGCTTCCAACACACTCCCAGTGAAGGCCCGACACCAACTCCAGTAGTGACCACCAGCCCAGCAGCAGGTCCTCTTCCTTCGACTGTTCCAGCTGAACTGAGGAGATCTGGGTGAGTCGCCCCACCTATTTGGACAATTATGCATGCAAAGCTGGTGGAAAAGAGTGCTGCGTCTTGCAGAAGTCTTCACTCCAGTCTGCTCTTTGACCAGGAGCCAGAGCCTTCCCTGATTGGCTGATTCCGTTTGACAGCTGAGGATAAAAGGAGCTGTCAAACAGAATCAGCTGTTCTCTGTCAGCCGGCCATGTTGTTAGCTTGTGGCAACAATGTTAGCTGCTTTACAGTGTTGCAATAAACTTGTTATCCTTCACTCTCACCTCTGCCTCTTCATTCCTGCACACCAATTACAAAACCTTGAGCCTCTGGAGGGTGAAAATGGCATCCCCTGGCCTTTGAGGGCCCTCTGGAGCTTCCAGAGCTTCCAAGAGGCCTATTTTTCACCCTCCCTGAGCCTCAGCATGGATCTTATCATTACCTGGCATCCCAAATGGGCCATGTGGAGACTCCTGGGAGGGGCAAGGTGGGTGGGGTGGGGCCAGCCAAGGGTGGGATTTACCGGTTTGCCAAACTGGGTCAAAATGATAAAATTAGCTACCAGTTTGCTCAAACTGGGTCAAACCAGTAACAGCCCACCCCTGAACATCAGTATTTATTGGCACAGCCAGTATTTATTGGCACAGCCATTCACCAACCAGTGAATTTTAATATTTTTTTTAATGTACCTAAGTTAGGAATGGGATCAGAATAGCACTTTGAGCACTATTATTGCCCTATCTCTATCTGAATTGTTAGAAAATGGGTTTATTGGAAGTGTAATTCATTGGGAAAAAACTGAATTAAAAGTAGCCCAGATTGGCTTTCAGGCATAGTTATATCCTATTCTATTCCACACTTTCCTATTTTGCTAAGACTTTAGTGTTTTTCAGACCTCTGTCCCAGAGTAAATGTAACATTTTCATTTCTTTTTCAGTTTTTCAGTTTTCTATTCCAGTTTTCATTATATGGTTATAGTTACATGGTTACAGTAAGAAGCAAAATGAAACTGTCTATCAAGTTGCTCAACATCATTGACATCCCATATATTGTATTATGATGATTATGACTCTCAAATTACAGTGGTTGATGAAAGGTTATATCATCTGATACAAGAAAAGAAGGGGATAAATGCATGAAGTTTTCCCTTCATATTGAATGCAAAATCAGTTATTTTATATTACTCAACCTTATTTTCTTCTCCTAAAGCTGCAGAGTAGGAGTAGACAAAGAAATAAAAATATATCTGCAATATATATGCATTAACACACACACACACACACACACACACACACACACACACCATCAGTTTGTGGGAAAATAAATAATTTGATTCTATTTGGAGGGTCACGAGTTCCAGATAAAAGCAATCCATGATGAATTTCATTTTAATGTCAAAACTAATGTTAATTTCTATCTATCTATCTATCTGCCTGCCTGCCTGCCTGCCTGCCTATCTATATCTATCTATCTATCTATCTATCTATCTATCTATCTATCTATCTAT
>NW_020769323.1:15717383-15743547 GCF_900518735.1 Pseudonaja textilis
ATCTATCTATCTATCTATCTATCTATCTATCTATCTATCTATCTATCATCTCTGCTAGCTGCTATTATCTATTCATATAATCATACCATATATATTCTTTTGGAATTCTTAGCAACATTAAAATGTTTCTCCAGAAATGACAGTAATGTGAAATCTATTGATAATCTTTCTAAAAACTCCAGCTTGGTGATCAGCTTAAGGCAGAACCCTCACTGGCATACATTTTGAATATTCTTATGCCATTATGAATGGCACATCCTATTTTTGGATGTATTACCAACTATTGACATTTGTTGTAATGATGCTTGCAATTTGAATCCCACTGAGAGAGAGAGAGAGGGTGTAATTCACACTTCTTGCCACTTTTGTTTAGATATGAGACATCATCCGTGCACAGGTTTTTGCAATCTGTTCACATCTGATAGAAAAAAGTTTCTAACATATGGACTAGACACTCATCTTGCTTCTGCATTTAGTTTCAGGAGCACAGGATGGCAGTCACCAGGGCTAATACTAGCTCAGTGAGCCAAATCCATTTCAGCAACACTTTTTTTCCCCTTCACAAATTGTCAAAACAGCATCCAATCACACAGGTTTAGCTAGTCAAAACAATATCTTGTTGTTGTTAAGTTTACTACAAAATAGTTTTTAGGCTGAACTTTCCTTTTGCGGCATGAAATGAAGGAAGTCTGAACTTCAGTCCTTTTTCACTTTTAATGACAGGCACTATATCTGTGGAAGCTCAGCCCATATTTTGACAAAATCCGTGGGTGGGAGATGCACAGAGAGGTACAACTGCATTCCCACAAGGTCAATAAGAGTATGATCTAAGATATCAGCTGTCATGGAAAGAGCAGCTCTTGCTTGTTATTAGAGCTTTAGATAGTTATTTTTCCCCAAATCACCAAGATTAATAAAAAGTTACAATGTAAGGGTGCTCACTCATCGATTAACTGTGCTGTTCTTATAGTTAGTTCTGTCTATATACTCCTACACAGTGTTCTGTTACTTGGTCACACTGGAGTATAATTAGATATTGGATGAGTGGTTGAAGGAAGGTTGAAGCTTACCTTTTATGTATACTGAAGAACATTACACGCTAGGATCCCGTTCTCAAATTTATCATTATTGCCAGACTTATTTGGTGGCTAAAATGATACATAGTATCACTTACATGGCTAAACTCTAAAAGTATTTCAAACTGAATATTAATAGACTATAATAATTTTAAAATATTAACATATTGTAGCTAATTACATTATAATAAAATAAAAGCTGTGCTTTTTATTGAATATAATTTATCTGAAACAAGCTACATGTTTTGAAGCTGACTTGCTTTCATCAATTGCACATGGTCTTAATTAAAATTAAAGGTGAAAATAAGAGAAGCAGCATTTAACATTATGACTCAAATCAGCCATCTTCTGCATCTGGCAACTGTCAGTGGGAATATTTTTTTCTATCTTAAGTCATATGTCACAGAACAATCTTTTATTAACACCTTAGAAAGAAGTTGATATTGGTGTGTTGATTTTTTTTTTTGTTATTTGTGGAGTTTTTTTCGGCAAATGAGAAAGGTATTCAGAAGTTGAGAAGTGAAAATTCTGGTTGACAAGTCCCTAAAAGTGACATGACAAGCCTTGATTTTTTTAAAAAAAAAATCCTTAAAATTGAGATGTCATTTGAAGGAGTAAATAATTCCATTGATAGCTATCTTTCTCATTCAGGAAAGTCTTTAGGAATAATAGCATTATCTGCTGCACATGATAGACTGAACTACATCATAATGTTCTGTGTGTGAAACATAGTCATGAGCAAATATGCCTGATGTGATGAAATAGTGTAAATTCTTAGGGTCTCCCAAACTTATTTTCAAAGTGTTTGGCAGATGAGTCATTGAGTGTGGTTGAGTTGTCTTTGGGAACAATGGTCCAGCTTTTGAAGTGATCCTTATTATAATGGACAAAGCAGAGGTGGTATTCAGCAGGTTCTAACCAGTTCTGAAGAACCGGTAGCAGAAATTTTGAGTAGTTCAGAGAACAGGCAAATACCACTCCTGACTGGAGATTTTACAGTATCCTTCTCCTGCCACACCCACCAAGCCATGCCCACAGAACTGGTAGGAAAAAAAAATTGAATCCCACCACTGGGACAAAGCTATAACTATATACAGTATCACTATATAAAACATAGAGCACATCCCTACTTACATTTGACATCACACTATCATACTTTAACATCAATAGTTTCTATCCTTGTTCCTACAATATTGACACCTCTTGAATAAGATGCTTACATTTATAAGTACCATTGATAAAAAATATTTTCCTATTTTCCTCCAATGCTCTCCAAAAGCAGCTTAAGAATGTGTAATATTTGTTTCACTTTACCAATCCTGAATTTGGAGGCAAAATGAGGTAAGCAATTGTGAGAGTGATCAGAAAAGGGTCATCCTCCATTATATAATTCAATTCTTAAAGAGCTGAACACAAAGACACATGGGACATTAAAAAAACAATAGCAACAAAAAAGACACTACGTGGTGTATAAAATCACTAGAGCCTAAAACAGCTCAATTAAGCTATTAATTAAGCCTGTTATAGCTTAATATACTAAAAGAGCCCTTGTAATAAAATCCTAGGGCCACCTTTCTCTTGCCTTTGCTTTCAGAAGAGATCTACAGGAACCACCACTTTCATCAAAATGACAAAAGCACCATTTATAAAAGAATATTTAGAGATAACTTCATGGAGGAATGGATGAGGCCTTAAAAGAGGGGAAATGGCAACTCAGTCCAAGAAAAAGTGAAACTGCAAAAAAGAAAATCCCAATTTGATTTGGTATGGTATAAAATGGAGCAGAAAGAAATTCTGATGGGCTTTCAAGACTCTGTTATTATCTTAAACAATAAACAGCATTCCTGGAGTCTTTGCCATGTCTGTTTCCTGATCTAGTCTATTTCAGCAGGTTGGCAAGCTTTCTCATTTCTCCACTCCTCTCCCCTCTCCTCCCCTTCCCTGTATTGTTATGGCAGAATGAAGTTTGGGGTGAATAGCAGATAGAGAATTTATGTATGCTTGAACCACACTTGAGACAATGCCATACTTGGCAGATAACTTATCCTGTTGGCTGAAGGAGAGCGAAAAATGCCAAAGAAATCTATCAGTAACTTTTTTATTGCCCATTGCACAACTATAATAAGAATATAGTAATTCAGTAATAATAAAAAGTGTAACAAATCCAATATAGTTTTGGTGCAAATATAGTTTTCTGCCAATTCAAGGTTGGCAGAAAACTATATTTGGGCAGCATTTTGATTTGGTTGTGAAAAAAGACTCATACAAACTAACAAAATGTTATCCCCCTACTTTAATATACTGTGTCCAATTGGTCATAAATTCAGGATTGAAGTTCAAATGGAAAGTGTTGAGGGAAAAACCCATATCTTTTCATAAGATATTTTAGAAATAATGAAACATTACTATTTGCACGTTTCAATTGTTGAATATTTTATTTAACACTATATTCCTAACTTTGAAAGGAGTTAAGTATAGAAACAACACTTCCATTTTCTTTTTTTCCAAAAAAAAGCTAATACGTTTCATTGTTTGGTTATACTTCAGAAGTTCCAAAGTTTGCTCTGCTCCCTTTTCAGGGTTATATATTCTCAGTGAGTTTCTGTCATATTTTTTATTTCATACTCAGCAGCCTGATGCATAATTTAAAAAGAAAGAAAATAAATGTCTCATTTGTTAACACTTTTATAGTATATTTTCAAATGATTGTTGCTAGGTAATCTTTCTTACCCTTAAGAAATGACATTTTTATAATATATCTGCACGAGTGTTATCTTAGTTTTTTGAAAGTTTAGAAGTATTCTGATTCCATAAACACATACAATAGTGTGTGATTGGGTTTTTTTAAAAAAACAAAAAACAAAAAAACAAAACAGGATTATAATTTAAGAAATACATTGCTGTTTATGTAGCTGGCTGTTCCATGCTTATACTTCAAACTATATATTATATTTTTATAATTTAAAGTTTGTGAGGGAGAAAAGAAGCAAAAACACACATATACATACTTTTCTTTCAAAACAAATGAGTTTCTTTCAATATAGTATTTCCCAAGTAACTTTTGGAATGCTTCAAACTTCAGATTACTGCAATTGAAAAAACTGCTAAACGAATGTTGCTGTCATATGTATATATGAGCTAATAGATCAAGCTATATTCCCAGCATACACAATGTATTGACTGAATTTGTATTCATGTTCATATATATCACAGAAAGAACTAAATAACCAAGGTAATAATTGGTCTTGAATTAGCCATAATGGTGATCAGCCAAAGTTATTAAGGGAAAAAACAAACTAACTTCTGACTGGGAATGTTTCCAGAAATGATTTAATGGCTAAAGTTAATAATATAAATAAAATATATTCCAGAAATTCTAAGCCACTTCAAATACTAGAGTATGCATGTATTTTTTTAAAGTGTCACAGATATTATACATTATTTTCATGCTGGTATATTATATATTATGTAAATATACCAAAATAGCATAGGTTTGGTAAGAGCAACGTACAACCTCTCTGGAAAGAAGATAAAACATATTTTAATTACTATAAAGGAGTTTTGCTACATTCTGGGAATTGATGCACAAATCAGAAACAATGTAATATTGTAAAGATCAATGAACTAGGAAAAACAATAAGAAGAACACCTGATGGAATGTTATACATACCAGATGGAAGTATTTTTAATTTAGCTAAACATGGTATATTTTCTATGTTCATCTCAAGCCATCACGCAGAAAGGCAAGTTTAATTCTCAACAATGTACAACATTTGCTATTGCATTTTTTAAAATGACTATTTCTCAAATAGCTATACTCAATGTATTATGCTCACCAGTTTCCTGGGCCATATAAGAAAAGATGTCTTAAGAAGAAAAAGGTTAAAATAAAGGTCTAACCATATCTGAAAGACAGGCCTGGAGATGAATCCTTCTCTCCCAATTTTTTAAGAGCTTCTTCATCATCATCATTGGTTCCTTTTGTATGGAATGCATAGAGCAGCAAGTTTCTTTCAAAGAATCATATTCATGGCATCATCTTCAGCATCTTCCCTTTTGATGTCCACTGTCTATAAGTCATCTTTTAATATTTGATACTGCATTTTGTATGGTCTATTCCATCTCTACTTTCTCTCTGGTGGCTTTTCATGTATTGATGATCTATCAAGTGAAGAATATAGCCAGCTAGGCACATTCAACATTCCGTCACAACTTTCTGGATCCATTCTGTCACAAAATGTCCTCATTGGTGGCATGGTTGCACCAACTGATGCCATGATTTCTCCGTAGGCAATGTTAATGGAGTGCAGTGAGCTTTTATTGTGCTGTTATTGCTCATGTTTCACTGGTGTAGATCACTGTTGGTACAAAGATTATTTTATAAAAGTTGGATAATAAGGATTTTACAAAAGTGTAAGAGAAGTGAACAAATTTGTTTTCTTCTCTGTAATGATCCTTCCTAGGTTCTATTGCCAATCTTAAAACAATAAAAGAAAACCTGTACCAAGACCATTTTCCTACAGAAAAGAGTTGAATGCTTGGGCCTATAATAATTCATATGCCTTTTTAACATATACAACTTAATTCTCTCTCCTAAATGCTTTTCTCTATGAAATGTTCTTTCATGTATATATATATATATATATATTGCGATGCAGATGTTGATTGAAGGAGTGCATTGTAAAATTCCCAGGACCAAAACAGAGGACACAAATCACATTTCACTGTAGGCATTAATTCCATAAATATGGCTCAGCAGGTAGCCTTATTGATCTTGGCTGATCTTAAAAAACTAAGCAGGATTGATTTCTTGGCTGCTACTTGCATGGGAGATGGCCAGTAAAGCTTATGATAATTGGTTCGAAGGGAAAGTTTTCAAAGAGAGAGAGAGAAAAAAAAATCTCAGAAAAAGGCAACACCACACTAATTCCTATATTGTATTTTAGATAGCTAGCCGGACATGTCTATGAAGTTACCAAAGGGAACTTTATCTTTTTTGTTTTCTTTTTCCAGGCCAGTTCATATTTTCTTCTCTCTGTGGAATTGTTCCTAAGCGCAACATTTCAGTTAATCTGCAGCAGTTATGCCTGTATAAAGTGCATCTGCAATCTATTAGCAAGCTACAATTTTTTTCCTCTTCCCCATCCATCCACACAATAAAACCCCAGGATTTCCCTTAATACATGTCAACTGAGGTATCCCATTTTATTTTATTTAGTTTCTACCCCCTTTTCATCTTGAAATAATAATTCATCTGTATGTAGGGAGGTAGTACAGACATATCAGGCTGTGAAAGAATGATCAAACTGCCTTCCTTTCTTCTCCCAAACTTCAATAACTGTAATAGCCTTTGCCTCTCATTTTATACATAAAAATCAATAAATATGAGTACAGCTAATACAATAATGCTGTACAGCACAAATGTATAATGTAGTCACTGACTCATACTGGAAGAAATAACTTGCATACTGAAGTATATGGAGTCATGTCTATGACTTCAATTGTACCCTTGATTTAAAGAAGTTAATGGAGTTGGCAGATCTAATACATTTAAAGCATGGGCCTATAACTTTTCCAATGACCATTTCTGGCAGTTTGTTAGATGCTGTAAGAATGGAAATGATTACAATACCATCTATGAATTCATTTGATATAAGAGAATTCTTATATAAAAAATAAGAATTTGAATCCCGCAAAAGAATTAGCAAGGAGGATAGAGAATAGTACCAAGAAAGTAAAGGAATAAATTAGAGATCTCTTTCTGTGCTCTGTTTCAATTCCCATTAGACAAATAGAAACAGTTTTTCCTAGCAAAACAGTATATAGTGCACATATGTTTAGCACATATCTATGTAGTAAACAATTAATCTTTGTAGGAATGCATGCTCCAGAAGATCCACAAGAGTGTTTGATATCTTTATTTCAAAATAAAGTAATATCCAATAAATTAAAGGTTCCTATGCCCAACAAGCAAATGGACAAGAGGCAGGTCATTTGAGATACCATGAATATAAATGCTATTTATTCAATTGATGTTGGTGCATATTTAATGACAATGAGTACTGTTCACCTTTATTTGAAATAACAGACATTCCAAATTGCAGTTTCACTTAAGGTAGAGAAAATGCCTTCTACGAATCCCAAATATTGTTTCTTGAATAATTTGTCAACATGAAGACATTGTTGCAAGTGCAGATTTTTTTTTTCAGCTAAATAAGGCATACTAGGGATGATCTGTTCAATAAACAGATATATCTGCCCTGCACCTTTAAGCAGCTCCTGTCTTGTACTCAGAGGGTCTTGACTCTTAGCTGGCTTAGCTCCTTTGGACACCATAGTCATAATTAATTTAGGTAAATATTTAGTCTAAATAGAGCTTAGTTCATGCTGATTGAAAATTGTAAAAAGATACAATTCTTCCTTTCCTTTCCATGTCTTCTTAATGATGTCTGTTTTGTGTAAGGTAAAGGTAAAGGTTTCCCACGCACATACGTGCTAGTTGTTTCCAGCTCTAGGGTTTGTGTAGATTAACATTAAAATTTCTGTAGTTCAACATAAAATAATTTAATATATTTACATTTAAATACAAATTTAAAATATTTGTATTTATAAGCATTTCTCCCTCCCTCTCTTACATCCTCTTGGAAAGAAGGGTGCTAATGATATTTTGGTTCTAATGATTAAAATTCTATAGAGAAGTGATGAAGCAAGCTCCCAAGAGTTGCTACATTTGTCTCATTGTTTGGAGATTATAACTGGTAGCCTAAAGAGTAAATCTAGCTATTCTTCTTGGGAAGTTCTGGCCAAACTATTGGTAGAAGAAATGCACCTATTCACTACTTATGACATCTTTCTGAAAAAAGACCTGCAATTTTACACAAGAGCTCTGCTTCAAATATACCGGGAAATTATTCCAAGCTGCCCTGTTTTTCTTTATTACAGATTCCTTCTGTTCCTTTTAGTTTCCCAGAGGTTGATGAGGAGAAAAATTGGACTTAATTAACAAGCCTATATTGCATTTTACTTTTAGTGCTTAGCTACTATTGTAATTAAAGGGCTTTGATAGTATCAGCAGCTGTCCCATTTCCTTTGGTGGCTTCAGCCATTTGGCAGATCTGCAGGATATCAGGGAAAAGGGAAAAATATGAGGGACATAAGCCATTTTAATGCTAGCCTGCTTCAGCTCATCCTTAAAAGACTGGCCACCTGCCAATTCACCTGAAGAGCCATTTCAGTTTGGATTCATAGATACCCACCTATTTCAGGGAGATGAAGAGGTTCCCTGGCTGAGTGTCAGATTGATAGAATAAACAAAAACTGCTTAACTTAACTTGTAGCAGTGGAAATAATATAGAGAGCTAATTATAGGGAAAATATTACAGAAGAACCTATCAGTTTGGTGTAATGGGCAAAACATTGTACTAGATATTGGGAGACTGTGAGTTTTAGTCTTGCTTTAAGCACAAAGCCAGCCATATGACCTTGGGACAATCATTCTCTTTCCACCCTAGGAAGTAGGCAGTAGTAAATCATTTCTGAAATCTTTCCAACAAAATTGCAGATAATTAACTACCAGAAGTCAACACTGACTCATAGGTACATGCACATATGCACATACAAACATACACAATTGCAGATACATAAAAGTAACTGAAAAAGCAGTTTCTTACTTTTCCCTCTCTAGACATTACTCTATGGTTTAGATCAGGGGAACCATGGCCCTTTTATGACTTATGGATTTCAAGTCCCAGAATTCCTGAGCAACTTTAGTTAAAAAGCTCACAAAGAAGATAATGCTACCCATTAGTTTTTTGGGGGGGTTGTGGTTTTTTTTTTTGGGGGGGGGGGTTAATTAATAATGCTAATTTTGCATGATTCTGTGTGGCCATTTAACAAGGAGTTTTAAGTTTGAATTTACCAATGTTACCAACATAGTTATATTGTTTTACCATGTTTATGGACCATGTCCTCCAGTTAATCTGGTTCTTCAGGTTTAAGAAAGTAAATGAACTAATAAAACATTGTAGTCTTTGGTTAGAAAGAATTGTGCTGGGTTGCCAGGATTGTTTAAAAGGCAACTTTCCTAAAGTTTTTTTTAAACCAACCATGTGTTGGAAAATGCCATACATGGTCTGAAATCATAAAGTAAACCCAAATCTATTTATCAAAATAACAGTGAAATTCTTAAGCAGCTGTTTTACCATACTTCATTTATTCATTTAATTTTCTTCTTGGCATCAAACATCCATAGTACCAAGCACAGTGATTTAGGGCCTTTTCCCACTGCTGAACTCAAATGCTATCCACTAATCTTTGGCTCAATGGAAAACTAAATCGGCATAAAATCACCTCATTGCTGATCATATGCTGCCTATTCTGCTTGTCACTAACTGTGGCGTTGTTATGCATGATGTACAGGGCAAGTTCAGAGAAAGGACTGGTGGATTCCTGTAGTTCTTTTTCCTACAATTTCTTCCAAATGTCAGTGGCTGTCAGGGAAGCATTTAATAATTGATGTGGAGGAGGCAACTTTAGACAGATGGCCAGAAGTGCAGATTTAGGGATGCTAAAAACTTATTTTGGCATTATGCAAATCCCTTTCTGAAGATGTTTAAAAAGAGCCCAACTAAAAGTCCCAACTAACAACTGTCAAGTAGGGCTGAGTTTCATAGTGCGGCGATGCAGAGCCTGTTCCCTTTCTCAATTCATCGTCTAATTTTTTTACTTGTCAGGTATTAATCAGAAAGAATTCATAGGTTGAGAAAGAGTTATGTCTTCCTTCCTTCCTTCCTTCCTTCCTTCCTTCCTTCCTTCCTTCCTTCCTTCCTTCCTCCCTCCCTCCCTCCCTCCCTCCCTCCCTTCCTTTCTCATCCCAATCAGCCATTACTCCTTTCAATACAGTTTTCTGAGATAAAGTTGACTTGAATAATTTACAGACATAAAGGATTTGACTTCTTTCCTATCCAATCTAGAATAATCACTGAAAGACCAGATAATAGGAGCCATACCTATCCCTTTCCTAAGGGGCAAGTGGGAACTGAGTTGAAGCTATCCCCAAAGGGTCATCCGGCTGTGCTAACAACATAATGGGCAGTGATAATTATTTATTTGTTTTTATTTATTTATTTTTGTCAAGATAATAGCTATAAGTAAAAAAACATAGTTATGAATACATGGATACATATAAGAAAAATAAAAAAATAAAAGAAACAATAGGACAGGGATAGTAGGCCTGTTGGTGCGCTTATGCAGGCCCCCTACAGACCTCTTAAGAAAGGGGTGAGGTCAATAGTAGACAGTCTAAGGTTAAAGTTTTTGGTGTTTGGGAAAGAAACCACAGAGTCATGTAGAGTATTCCAGACATTGACTACTCTGTTGCTGAAGTTGTATTTCCTGCAATCAAGTTTGGTGCAATTAACCTTGAGTTTGTATTTGTTGTTTGCTCTTGTGTTGTTATGGTTGAAGCTGAAGCATTCATTGACAGGTAGGACATTACAATGTATGATTTTATATGCTATACTTAGATCGGACTGAAGGCGGCATAGTTCTCGGTTTTCTAGGTCTAGAAGTTCAAGTCTGGTGGCATAAAGTATTCTGCATACTTGTCAGATTATATCCAGGGCAAGAACTGTGTCAAACAAAGATAGAAAACAGTACTTGAATATCAACATAGTTAGGAATGATATGATTGTCTTGAACATGGGTTGGAAATCAGATGAAAGCTACATCATAATGACTTGGCCAAAAAAGAGGTTGCTATATTGTACACAACTGTACTTGAGTATAATAATAAGGCCCATTATTAGAAGTAAATTTAAACTTCACATTTAGCCTTTCCATTTCCGAAATATATATATTGGCAGAAATTCCACATACACTATTTTATTTGTCCATTTACTTCCTTTTCATATAATATCCTGAACCTTGCTCACGTTTAACTCTGGGTTAATAAAAAAAATCCAAAATTTTTTGATCGATTGATTGATTGATTTATCACAATAAAGCCAATGATTGAGAGACATAATTTGTGTCATAGGCTTGAATCAATATTTCTGCAAAACTTGGTCTCTAAAAATGGATAATTCTAAAACAGTGTTTTTTAAAGTATGATCCCCTTGGGAGTCTCTGAAGACTCTCTCAAGACTTGCAACATCAAAATTATTTGCCAGCCTTTGTTGAAAAAAAAAAGTAATATCAAACTCCCATTAAATAATTGTGAGAAACATTACTAGGAACAGATTCATTAATTTTAATAGGGTAAATATTGATAAATATAGCCCATAGAGACAAAAGCTTTTGGGGTCCATTATAATTTTTAAAAGTGGAAAGGGGTCCTAAGAGGAAAGAGTTTAAGAAACACTGCTCTAACAATAACACACAAATATCTTATTGGACTCATTTATTTATCATTTGGGGCAATGATGACTTGCTCCTAAGGAGATAGTAAGTTTTAGAATTTACTATTTGAAATAGGAGAAGATGTTGGAATTCCCACATTAAATCTACTTTGCCTCTAGTGTAATAATTCATTTGTTCTCTGTAAGGAAATTTCAGATTTACATAGCCTTCTGAGTTACATTAATATAACAAAAGTTATAAATAAATAGTATCTAATGTGTATATCCAGCCTAGTCATTCCCAAACCTTTCCCCTTTGGTTGACTACCATTATAACCCAATTATGAGGCAATCCTTAACTGCCTTTCTTAATCTTAGTACCCTGAAATAGGTGGGGTTTTTTTTCTAAAATCCTGGTAGAAAGCAATGGCAGGCCATATTTTTAATAATGCCCAGAAAAATTAATCAAAGAATTTATGTTTAAATCATTCAACATTCTGTACATTCCTATAAGTATTCACATATATTATTACAATGGCTACTGAGATAACCTCATAAAGTAGATAAATATTTCCTTTGGTGCATTACAGATAATTGAAATCAAGGTTTGATGACTTCTTGAAAGTCAACTAGGGAATTTGAATCCTAGACTTTGGGTCTCCTAAAAGGCTCAGATTCCTCTTTTCATATGATCCATTAGATATATTGATCTACTGCAGCTGTGCCATTCATCATCAGCATCAGAAAATCTAAAAGAAAGGTTTACACCTGTGAGTAGAGCCAATGGGATGTGCCATCAGCAAAAAGCAGCATTTGTTGGTTAAGTCTCATTCTGCCCACTCATGGGAAGTAGCTTCTATTAAGATCTGTATCAAGCACAAGAAGATCTGCTATCATTCCAAGATGAAAAGTGTAGGATTTAATGTTTATGTATTGGAAATGTGTGTTCGAGAAAGTCTGTTAGCAGAGCATAACTTTTTCCTGCTGACAGGGCAAAGTGGAAAATTTTCAATTGTGCAGCTTGTCTTTTTCAAAATATACATCCACTTAGAAATAGATGTAATTGCATTTCTAGAATTTCTTCCTTATCTAATTCCCTATTTGTCTCGAAACCTAGATTAATTAGGAAGCAGAACCAAAAGCTACAAATAGGGAACCATATTTTCTTAACAAAATAGAAGTATTAGATATCAGTGAACATTTTAATTAAGTATACACTGCTGAAACACCACGTAATAAATTGTACATAATCACAGATGATTTGTGCAACATTTTCAACATTTTATCATTTTAAGTAAGGATAGTATTTGCATTTGGTAACAGCCTGCGCTATATAGCAAAAATCATAAGAATTATTGAACGGGAATATTGGCAGTTAGTTTTTCAGCACCACCCTTTACAAAAAGTATTATTGTTATTGTTATTATATTATTATTAATAACAAAAACATTATAAAAACAACAGAAACAAAGGCAGAATATAAGGAAAAACAGCTGGATGACAGATTAAATGGATGGAAACCAAAACTTTGCATGGACAGCAATTGAAAAACATTGAAGGAAAATGTGATAACAACTTGACATGGGCATGACTTAAGACAGGAACCATCAAGAAAGAAATGGGAAGAAATTAATACTTGTTGCTGAAGAACAAGCACTACAAGCTAATGCCATGAAAGCGAAGATACAAAAAACCACTGACAATCCAAACTGTCAACTTTGCAATGACAAAGTTAAAACTGTTTCACATTTTATATGTGAGTGTGGCAAAATCATGCAAACTGATTACAAAGCTAAACATGGCTGAGTTGCTAAATTAATCCACTGGTCATTAGGTTAAAAAATACAATTTACCTGTATCCAAAAACTCATGGGAACATAAAGTGAAAAAGTTGTTGAAAATGAGAAGGTGAAGATCTTGTGGGACTTTCGAATGCAAACAGATTGTCATTTGAATTGTAATGCCAGAATGGATGCACTGTGTTGTATTCTTATCATTAAAATAAAAAAGAAAGAAAAAGAAAGAAAGAAAGAAAGAAAGAAAGAAAACAACAGAGATGTAAGAATGACATCACCAGCAGCTGAGCTTGACTCAAAGCAGAAAATAATCTTTCTGTGCCGCAGTATGCAAACTACAAGTGATGTATTTTTAGAAACCTCCCCCCCAAGTTCTCACTAGCAAAATTTTAGTGGCAAACTCCCAAATTATAGTGACACAATCTCACAACAACATTAAGAAAACAAAATATAATTAATATTGAGTAGAATTAATTTAATTAAAGGGCTAATTTCAATTGTTAATTGTTATGAAAATAAAAATAATAATTATAGTTTGTTGATTTAAAGAGGTATGTGATAAAATGATTAGGTTTAAAGTGTGGGCTGATTTGCACATATATGAAGGTTGATTTCTAAAAAGGGTAATTCTGGTAGTAGTGTATGATGGTAGTAAAACTTGTGTGATAATAAACCATAGACTTAACAAATGGTTCAACATTGAGCAGGAAATAACATGAGGAAGTGAGATGTCTCCTAAGTTGCTTGATGTATTAAATGTATAAAAATGCTTGTGGTGACATTACAAATATGTTTATCAGGACAAAAAAAAACAGATTGTCATTTGGAACACAATATGCCAGATATCACAGTTGTTGAGGCCCAAAGCATACAATTTATTGATAAATCTGTACTAGGAGACGCCAGAATTGAAGAAAAAGAACTGGAAAAAAAATCACAAAATATCGTGACCTTGCCATCAAAATTAGCTGGTTATGGATGAAACATGTAACAATGATACCCATTGTCATCAGGGCATTTGATACCATGTCCAAGAATTTTATAAAACATATCAAGAAATTGCAGCTTCCTGCAATAACCCCAGTGGAACCGCAAAAAACTGTGCTACTTGGAACATCATATATTTTAAGAAGATACTTGGTTGATACCTAGGATGCTGGAAATAACTCTTATCATCCATTAGTGCCAGTCAGTTATATTTGTGATACATTTTTAAATGTTCAGTTGACTGAGTTTCATGTTTAATGAATAAAAGAAATAACAACAACAACAACAACAACAACAACAACAACTCCTGGATCTGTATAATGAACCACCACAGTACAAGTGGCAATTTTCAGGAAAAAATATCAAATTTCAATTCCATTTAAGTCTAGCCTAACTAACATGTTCTTGTGCCTTGCTTTTTTTTTCTCTTCCAACTTGGTTTATTCTACTGGTCTATAACTTATTACTGATTGATATATGGTGTCTGGTTCATAGCTGATAGCATACTTCCAACTGCTTTTCTTAGCCACAGACAATAAAAAATAAAAGCCTTAAACTTGAGAGTGTGGAGGATGTCAAATGGAAGATAAGATAGGAGATGTTCTGATGGCTCAATTGAACTGGAAATAATAGGTGTTTCCAGTTCAGGAGATGCTGACCTTGTTCTTTTATCATCTGAAAACTCAAGAACAAATTATGGATTCAATTTTTTTCTTCTTGTGGGAAAAGAACTGAAAGAAGCCAAGATAGAATGGTCCATCTTTGTTGGCATGCCCAGTAATAGAATGACAAGACTCATGCCCATTATCAACAACTGTAAGAGCACATTTTGTGTAGTGATAGGCAACATTCTAGTTGATGGTTTTGCAGAAACAAATATTGTGATGTTTTGTTACCCTGCCATTACATGTCACACCTTTTTCTATGTTCATATAACATAGATAATCTTATTTATACTTGGTATTTGAAAAATAACATATAGTCTGAGACAATATAGTCCCTTTTCAATCCCATTCATAATATCCCAACTTCCTACTTGCATGTGAATGAAGGTATTGATTACAGTTTTAACAATGTTCAATGAGGAAAATGGAAATATAAGTGACTTATTACAATTAAATTGTAAGGCAATACATAAAGATGTAGATAAATTTACTTCTGCAAGGAACAAAATTACAGATATAATCTCCATCAGGAACAGAGATTGTATTTTTCTAACAATTATTTTCTGGCATTATACCAATTTTATGCAAAAAATACATATGTTAAACTTGATTTGTCTGGAAGGTTAAAAATGTGGATGAATGTTTACTAAATCAATCTATAATCTAACCCCCCCCCCCCCACATTTACTAAAGAATGAGTTAAAATAAATGTAGTACTCAGAGAATATGTAGAGCTCAAAGATCTGTTGCATAAAAGTGATTCCAATTTACTGGTGCTTGTTTCTAGCAAATAATATTTTCTGTTTTGTGTTCTGGAAATGGTGTATACACACTTTTAGAGTAGCATTCTTTATCTTTTGAGTCACTTTCTTCATGGCTGTAGACATTTTAGCACTTTAACAGCAAAAATGGAAGCATTTCATCTTCATACAAACATACAAATACAGGTAGTCTTCAACTTGCAACCATTTATAGTTACAAGGACTTCTGACCCAATCCTCATATTTAGAACCATCCCAGCATCCCCACAATAATGTGATCAAAATTTGGACACTTGGAAACTGGCATGCATGAACATTGGTTGAAGTATTCCAATCTTGTGATCTGCATTTGTGATTTTCCCAGCTGACTTCCAACAAAGCAAAGTCAGCGGGGGATGCTGAATTCATTTAATGACTTCATGATTCACTAAGGAACAGCAATAATTTGCTTAACAACTGCCTAAAAAGGTTATAAAATGAGGCATGGCTCACTTAACAACTGCCTTGATTAGCAACAAAAATTCTTGCCCCAACTGTTGTAGTAGGTTGATGATTACCTGAACGTATTACAGATATAGATAGAAAGATAGATAGATAGATAGATAGATAGAAAGATAGATAGATAGATAGATAGATGATAGATAGATAGATAGATGGCGTCTCAGTGGTACAGCGTGCAATCTTGAAGCTCCAAGATTGCCGCTGATATCTCTGTTGCAGGACGGTCCCACCAGACCTAAACCATCCCGTAGAGACGGTGACTGAGGAGGGCACATCCTGTTGATCCCAGGGACATCTCAAAGTCCCTGGTTAATCCAGGAAAAGCCCTTTTTGCTGGTGGCAGAGAGGCAGCATTCCAAACTGCTGAAGCTGGGACAGCTCAGGAACAGAAGAGATTGGAAAGAAAGTGTGTCAGTTCGGTGAGATGAACTTTTACTTATTATTTCTTGTAGAGAACACCCTGAAAAAATTAAAGTGGACTAAAAGTGAAGAGGAAATAATTTAAGCGGCGTGATTAATTGTTAAAGTGAAAGTTTTTTTTTCTTTTTTCCCTTTTTATTGCAACTTTGAATTTGGCAAAGCTGTTTAACTTTAAGCTGGACTGGTACTTCTTAATTTTTTTATCTTTGTATTTCTTTCTCCCTTTTTAACAACCATTTTGAAAATCCCTTTTTGACTAAGATTCTTCTGCTTGACTCAAGATTTATTTTTCTCCTTTTTTTAAAAAAGGGAAAAGACTTTACTTTTTTTAAGTTCCTGGTTGTAGATTGAGGAGGGGGAAGTGAAAGTGAAGGAAAGTAAGTAGCACTGTCGCCTAGAGGCTTGGATACATTGTCTCTTTTTTCTTTCACTAGTTTGTGTTACAATCAAGGACTCTGAGCTGTGTACTGGAAAAGATAGAGATGAACATGGCAGTTTGTTTATTCAGGTGCTCATTTCTGAACAGATAGTTGGAGTCTGAAGTTGAAGTTGAAAGAAAGAAGATTGAAGTGACCTTGAAAAATTCTGAGCTGATTTATCAAAGAGCCTTGGATATTTGGTGGCAGAGGCTTGTTTTATATTAGAATTGCTTTTTATGCTTTGCCTCCCTTTCTACCCCCCCCCCCCCATTAGTGGGGGTCTTTTTTCTCTTTAATTGGATTTTAACTTTTTAAACCAGGAACTAGAATGTAAACTTTTTATTTTGGTTTTCTTTTAAGAGGAACATATAGAATATTTTTCTTTTTTCTTTTTTCTTTTTTACTTTTCACATCTACCATTGCAACTAATTGGATTAAGGTATACAAGTGCCTGAAGATTTACTTTTCTTTTTTTTTCCTTTGGAGTGGCAATTGCTTGCCTTCATTTTTTTTCTCCCTCTTTTTTCCTCTTTTTTCTCTCTCTTTCTTTACAGATAAGCATTACAAGATGAGTAGAAAGACAATAGCCCCAGCTTCTTTGATACCAACTCCCTCACCATCTGGAGGACAATGATCTATACAGACAATATTACAAGAAAAAGAGAAAGAGAAGGAAGTGATTATGCAAGGAATTCAGAAAATTGAGCAAAAAAATGAAAAGACAGATGAAAAAATGGAAAATATTCAACAGATGATGATGAAATATGAAGACAGATTTTAAAAAATGAAGAAGAAATTATACAAAGAGATAAGAAAATTGGAGATATTGATATTCATTTGAGCGATGTCGAGAAGGGTAGATGTAAACCATTAGGATGGGAAATAGACAAATCAGAATTTTACTTAAGATTTCAAAATATAGAAGAAGGAAAAGGTGAAAATCTTGCTGAAATAATGGCAGAAATATTGGCAGAAGCAGTGGAAATAACCAAAGAAAAGATGATGGATGGGATGGATGAAGTGTTTCGTGTCTACACAAAATATGCAATGAGGAATAGATTACCAAGAGAAGTTCACATTAGATTTACTAGGAAGATTATTAAGACACATATACTCTAGGTGGCGAGAAAGAAAACACTAAAATATAAAGATAAATAAATTGTGGTGCTGAAACAGATACCAAGAAGAGTAAGAGAGATGAGAAGAGAATATTTATTCTTGACTAAAGAGTTACTTAAAAGAGGAGTAAACTGCAGATGGCTGATGCCAGAAGGCCTCTTGTTCACTTGGCAGGAACAAAGACACAGAATGGACACAGTTGGAAAAGCTGAGCTATTCTACTTAGAATACTTTAGAGAAAAGGAGGAAGAAGAAAGAAAGGAAGAGCCACTAATTGAGTTCCAAGAGGAGTGTATAGCAGTAATTGAAAAAGAAAAAGAAGAAGGTGCAGTAGGTGGTGAACCCAGAGAACAACGAGAGTTGAGATCTACCGGAGCAATAAAACCCTCTTATAAAGCTTAACATGGATGAAAGAAAATTTATTATGATTAACATAAATGGACTTAATTTGGCTACTAAAAGAAGGAAAGTATTTCATAAATTAGAAAAATTAAAATTTGATATAATCTGCTTACAAGAGGTACATATTAAAAAACAACATGAATATATACTAAAACATGGAAAACTGGGGAAATTATTTATGTCTTAAAAAAGAGGTGTGGTATTATATATTAAGGAAACAATTTTGGCAGAACTAATTTATACAGATGATGATGGAAGGATTTTGATGGTGGAAATAATGGATAACAGCGTTAAAACATTTTAATTGCAATATATGCCCCGAATGATAAACAAGAAGAATTTGATAGAAAATTACATACAAAAATAATTGAATTGGACTATGTTAATATTTGTATGATGGGAGATTTTAATGGAATAATTAATGAGTGGTTGGACTATAAAACACAGAAAACAACTAAGAAAGTTAGAAAGATAGTGCCAAAATACTTATTTCGAATAACAGAAGAATTTAATTTAAAAGATGCATGGAGAGAGAGAAATGAGGAAAGTAAGCAATATACTTTTATTCAAACAGGCACACATCCTGGTCTAGAATAGATATGATATGGATGTCAGCAGAATTATTGACTAATGTATGACAGATTGAAATAAAAACAAGCACTTGGGCAGATCATAATCTAGTGTCAGTTATTTGGAAAGGACACAAGAGGAGATCTAGATGGACTCTAAATAATATGATACTGAAAGAAAAAGTCTTTAAGCAGAAAATAGAGAAAGAACTTGTTTTCATCTTCAAAGAAAATAGAAAAGAGGATACATCTTTACAGAATCTCTGGGACACGATGAAGGCCTACACAAGAGGCTTGATGATAGATTATACTAGGAGAAGAAACATAAAACAGAAAAAGACATTTAAGACATTAGAGGATGACTATAAAAGACTATAAAGACCACCCGCCAAAAAAAGACATTAACAATAAAATGGATATAATTAAACATTAGCACAAAATATTAAAAATGCTAAACAGAATTACTTTGAAGATGCAAATAAACCAGGCAGATGGCTAGCTTATAAACTGAGAAGGGAAAGAGAAGTAAGAAGAATTAGCCAATTGATAAATAAACAAGGACAGGTTTGCTATGGAAATGAGGAGAAGAAAAAAATTATACAAGACTACTATGGAAAACTGTACTTTCAAGAATATATTGAAGAAGAAAAAGTTAAACAATATCTTCAGAAAGTGAACCTACCTCAGATACCCAAAACATTGAAGCAATGTTAGAAGGAAGTATAACAATGATGGAATTAACAGAAGTCTTTAAGAAACAAAATGCTGGGAAAGCATCAGGTCCAGATGGTTTGTCAGTGGAATTCTACAAGACTTTTCAGGAAATATTGAATTTTCATTCTTTAGAAGTTATGAATGAAGTTATGTTAAAGAAAAGAATATCAAAAACATGGTCAGAAGCATACATTACACTTGTACCAAAGGAAGGTACAGACCTACAGCAAGTTAAAAATTACAGACCTATATCTTTATTGAACTCAGACTATAAAATCTTTGCTTCAGTTTTGGCAGAAAGACTAAAAAGATACTTAAATAATTTTATTCATACTGATCAAAATGGATTTCTGCCAAACAGGCAAATTAAAGACAATGTGAGAATCATTTTGGATACTCTGGAATATTATGAAGCTCACCCTGAGAAACAAATGGCCTTGATGTTTCTAGATGCTCAAAAAGCCTTTGACAATGTGAGTTGGCGATTTATTTTACTGCAACTGATACAAATGGGCTTTGGTAAGAAATTTATCCAAGCCATTGAAACAATATATGAGGAACAAACTACAAAGGTGATGGTGAATGGAGAATTAAAAGAATCCATAGATATAAGAAAAGGGACAAGACAAACCTGTCCATTGTCGCCTCTGCTGTTCGTGTTAACTTTGGAAGTGTTGAACAGGAATATCAGAGAAGAAAAAGAAATAAAAGGAATGAAAATTAAAAAGGAGGAGGATAAATTGCAAGCTTCTTCAGATGACCTCGTATTTATATTAGAAGACCCAATGGAAACAACACCCAAATTAATAGAAAAAATAGAAGAATATAGAAAAGTAGCAGGTCTGAGAATAAACAAAGACCAAAAAAAGATATTAACAAAGAATATGTTAGCAAGATGAAAGAAAGAGTTGGAATAAATTTTTAAAATGCAGGTCATGAACAAGGTTAAATACTTAAGGATTTATATTACACCAAGATGTAGTACACTGAAGGAAGATAACTATGTTAAACTCAAACAGCAGATTGCGACAGATTTGATGAAATGGGAAAAACTGCAACTATCATTGATTGGGAGAATATCTACAATTAAGATGAATAATATTGCCTAGTTTTATATTTATTCCAGACAATTCCTATTCAATTAGGGAAAGAGTTTTTGAAGATTTAAATAGAATTGTGTTGAAATATATTGTGCAGGGTAAAAAAGCAAGAATAAAATTAAAACTGTTACAAGATGCAAGAATAAGAGGAGGGTTTGCCATGCCCAATTGGGAGCTATATTACCAGGCAACAAGTTTGATGTGGGTAAGGCAATGGATAACACTAAGGAACAGTAGATTATTGACTTTAGAAGGCCATGACTTGCTGCTGGGATGGCATGCCTTTCTCTGGTATAAGGGAACTAAAATACAGGGGTATTTCAGAAGACATTATATTTGGGAGGCATTGTTTTTGAACTGGGAGAAGATAAAAAGACAATATTACTTAAAAATTCCAACATGGATATCAATTATTGAAGCTTTTTCTTATCCAATAATATATAAAAAGGAACAAACAGTTAGATATGGTGAGATATTGAATGAAAAGGGTAAACTTAAATCTATGCAAGCGTTGGAAGAACAAGGTGTAAAAATGAATTGGTTTTCATATTTGCAAATACAATCTAGGTTTGATAAAGACTCTAAGGCAGAAGGTATTTATGACAAGTTGACTGATTTAGATAAAATTTTGATGAATATTGATGAAAAGATAATAAAAAATCTTTATGGACATCTATTAGAATTTAAATTGGATGAGGAACAAGTCAAAGAAACAATGATTGCTTGGGGGAAAAATTTTGGATATAGGATTGATTTAGAAAAATGGCAAAAATTGTGGTCTCAGAATTATAAAATGACAATGTCAACTGCATATAAAGAAAATTCGTATAAAATGTTTTACAGGTGGCACTTACCCTCGACGAGTCTTGCGAGAATGTTTAAGAATAAATCAGATAAATGCTGGAAATGTCATCAGATACCTGGTTCATATTGCCATATGTGCTGGACATGTTTGGACACAAAGAAATATTGGAGTAAAATCCACACATGGTTGGACAAAAAGATAAAACAACATATAGAGTTGAAACCAGAGATTTTTTATTCGGCGTCCTTCCAGACATATACATTAAAGAACTGAAATATTTGATTGTAAATGTTTTAACAGCAGGCTAGAGTTGTATTTGCGAAGAACTGGAAAAATGACAAAATACCTAAGCAGCAGGAAGTTATCAAAAAATTATGGACAGTGCTGAAATGAGTAAACTGACATTTGAAATTAGAGAACAAAAAGACAAGCAATTTTATATGATATGGGATTTGTTTTATCAATGGTTGGATAAAAAGGCATGGTAATGTAATAGTCTAGATAATTTTATGATAGAAATTGAATAGACTGATATAAAATATAATGTAGATATATATAACCACTGGTTGAAAGTATAACACAAATTTTAAGATAAAACTTGGAACATCTCGTATAAAATGATGGAATACATAGTTTAGTCATGGATGATTAATAACTGATAAATATATAAGCATACGTTAGTTAGACAGTGTGAAGACTGATATAAATTGTGAGTAAATGACTACAAAAGGATAGCACAAAAGATACGTAACTAACTGACACACTGTATGTATATAAAATGGAAGATGGTTTTATGTTTTTATGTTTTGTATGTGTATGTTTGTTTTTAAAAGTATTTTTTTTAAAAAAAATAGATATAGATGATATAAATATAGATATAGATAAATAATTAAAGACCTTGCAAACATTTTGCCTCTTCAAGTTGATTTTGAAATATTAAACCATTATCACAATATCAATAAAATGTCAGCAAGTTTAAATCAATAAGCAGTTTCAGAGCAATGAATTCAACATTTACCTGATAGAGGCTTGGCTTAAATTGTTGTTAATAGTTAGAAAACTAGTTTGGTAGTGATCTTTGTTGTTAGAAGAAGCCCCATTGAAGTGTTTAAGAGTCTCATTTTTCATCAATCATTAGATATTGTCCCCCATTCATTTCCCCAGCTCGACCATTTGGTATGAAGAAAATATTTTCCTACATATGACTTGATCTGATTATTCTCAATTATTGAATATGCAGAAAAGTACATCCAACATTTGACTTCTAAAAACAAGCGTAGAATTACAAAAATCTGTCCATCTAAATTAAGCTTAGTGTTTTTTTGGTAAAATAAAATTTAACAAATATATTAAGTACACCTTGCAGACCCCTTCAAAATATAAAAGACAAAACAGACCACAAGGCAGGAAAAAACTTGTGCTTTAGCTAGCTTATCTCTTTAAGAAAAGAATCAATTTATAGATATATTTCAATAAATCCTTGATTTATTATGGTAAACAATTCTACCATTCCAGTTATTAATAATTTATTTTTCTATAATTGTACAATAAGCACCTTTGCAAAATGTGTTGTCATTCAACTACTTTGGACCAAAAGGATACAATTAATTGCCTTCATAATTTTATATTTGCTGCACTGTTTTTTGCTTGCTTGCTCTTTGGAGTCCATTTTAATGATATTATTGATCCCTTGTTACTGTTTTCTTATCATTATCTTGCTGGTAGGGAAAATAGATCATATAAGAAGTATATATCAAATACAACAAACCAAATGAAGGTTAATTGTATTAGAAGAATGAAGTGGAAAGCTACTCAAATGAGGACATCCATCAACCTGCCCTCCAAACAACAACAACAACAACAACCAACTGCCTCTCCACACTCTATGAAATTAATCAGCTATTTCAGTGATGGTTAAACTGATAAAGTGGAGTCAAAATGTTCATTCTTTTAGTACCAATCCTTGTTTATTTAAAATTGTTATTTCTTGACTTTAAAAGTTCTAGGAAACTGACAAAGATAATATAATACATAATAAAAACTATCACTGAAACAAGACAGTGGCAATCAATCAGGAAACAAAAGCTCAACCAGTCTGGACAGCTAGAATGAGCAATATATAAATGAACATAAAGAAAAAAAAAGATTAAAATTATTAATGGAAGTTGTACTATTATTTCAAGATGAGCTGATGAAGGAATCTGTTCAAATAAAACCACCATATAATTATAGGATCATAAGTTTGGATGGGAATTTGGAAGAAGCTTTTTAAGTGACTTAAACCCGTTTTGCATTGTGGTAACAGATCCAGGAAGAAATCATAAAAAAGGGAGCCTTTTAGCCTATTTACAGCCTCAGAAAAATTCTTTTTACTTGCCAAATAGATACAGGCCTATAACATGCAACAGAGCCTCTACTGATAATGTGCTGCATTAAAATAATAGTCTTATGATGTCAACAGGTAAGACAATATGATTAACTCGATGTCATCACCAGTTGCAGATATTCCTCTTGAATCCACTAGTTAAAATTGTGTGGGAATTAAGGAATTACCAAGAAAGTATGTAGCTTGTGAGTGGTTATGTTGTATGTGGGCTGTTGGTCCCATGGTCTTATTTCTATCTGTATCTTAAACTATTTTAAATTATTTACATGCCATACACTAAATGGCATAAATAATGGGTGTGTTGCGTTGTTGCTTTATAATTATTTACTTTGTGGTTTTATTGTATGTCACCCTGAACATACAATGTGAGAAGGGCAGCTATATAAAAGAAACTAATAAATTAAACAATGTCATAACCGTGACAGAATTTGTGCCCAAGACATTTCCAGATTTGGGGGGAAATGGAGAGCAATTAGGTAAAATGCTCAAAATTCTAATAAATTCCATCCTGAATATTTGATTAAAAATGAGATCAGTTTCTTGATATTTATTTTTGGAATAGAGGCAAATATTAACTTTAAAAAGCTATGTGGTAACGTAATAGGCTATAGAAGGTAAAAGCCTGACCAATTGCTTCTCTGGAGTCATCATGTCTATATTCAAAGCAAACTGAATTTTCTCAATAGTGTTAACTAACCTCAAAAAGAAAGTTATCAGCAAATATAGGGCAATTATGTTTTTACAGTTTATAAAGTAACATGAAAGATTTGAAGCCTTTAAACGAAATCAAAATAATGTAATGAGCACTGAAGATTTTTTTATGGAGTTGAATGCTGTTTTTTAAGAGAAAACCAAAACAACATTCAAAAAGGGGTACAGAAGTCATTATTTCAGCCCCAGCTTGTAAATGTATGAGAACAATGGTGAAATTGAGTATGTCTGTTTTAATATCTTTTAAATTCTAAGAATAAAAGCAAGCTTTCATAATTTAAAGATGGTAAGGTTTTTTTTTCTAGAATTGCTTTAGTTTCCAGGAACAAGAGGAATCATTATTGGTAAAAATAATTGAATCAATAAATAACATCTGAGGAGATGGAAGTGAAATATTAAGCAGCTGAATGTTTACTATTTACATGGTAATAAATATAAGTACATGACTGATCTATTCATTAAATTGATTTCTAATGAAAAATTGATTTCTATTGAAAATAGCTGGCAGCAAAAATCCAGTTATTTCTTGCCTTGGCACATGTTGCAAAATACAACAGAACCAATTTTTGTCAGATAGGGGAAAGAGAGAACATGGAGTGCATATTGATATAGCTTTTATTGGAATATATTCACTGAAAGACAGTAATTGGTTACAGTTTGCCTAATGACTGTAAGTGTCATCAAATCTGTGACCTAAAGCACAGATCTGTTTGCATAAGGTCATGGCCTGCATTGAGAGATATCTGATGAAAATGTTTTGGTATATGTTTTTGATTTATTTTAATATTTTTTTAAAAAAATCTATTTTCAGTTTTAGTTTTATATCAATGTTTATTCAGTTTCCCAAGATAATTTCACGTGCCACAAGGATTTCACCGCTAGGAAAGATGGGTGTAATATAAGCTAAATAAATGGAATAAATAAATAAGTATTTCAATCATTACTACAATGTTCTGCTTCACTTACTTGGCTTGAATTGGAAGCTATCAAACTAAAAGAGTTGCTAATCTTTACAGTTGGTTATTCTCCCCCTATCTCCTCTGTTGTATAAAGAATATAGAACACAGAATATCAGTATTGGAAGGGACTTTGGTGGTCTTCTAGTCAAATATCTGGCTCAAACAGGAGACCCTATACCATTCTGGACAAAAAGCTGTCCAATCTCTTCTTGAAAACCGCCAGTGATGGAGCATCCACAGTTTCCAGAGATAAGACATTCTACTAATTAATTGTTCTCTTTAGTTCTAAGTTGGATCTTTCTTTAATGATCTTCCATCCATTATTTCTTTATAAAACTTACTGCAGAATGTTGAAATGTTGATGTGTGTGTGTGTGTGTGTGTGTGTGTGTGTATACACACACACACACACACACACACACACACACACACACACAT